>JAPKLX010000408.1:44841-94707 GCA_026898415.1 Leonotis leonurus | reverse complement strand
TGACCAGATCGTGGACGTAGGGATTTCCCGAACCACGTTAAACAACTGTGTGCTTTACATTCCTGCATTCTTTAATCTTTAGTTGTTTATTATTCTAACTCTCTGCACTATCATCCATCTGCATCTCAATCAATCTTCTTAACATTCTGGATAATTACTAAGGTTTTCTAAACAAGAGCAATCATTAATCCACCATTATTCCGCACTCACTCAACACTGAGAAAATAATAAGATCACTCTTATTATTAGCTAAGTGTTCTCACTAAGAGAGTAATCTGTTTGGACCAAGACTGCTATCGATCTGCATATCGATCTGTCAAGTCATCTACAAGTCATCTACAAGCAACTTCTATCGATCACTAAGAACACTAAAGCCACATCTCGAGACTTACACAAACAGCTGGACACTTTTGAGAAAGAATGCTGCTTAGAAATTTTTATGAAGAACTTACCTAATTTACTCACTGAAATTGATTATCCAACACAAGATGAGATCATTCATCACTTCAAGAAGATTGATGATCTGGAGCAGACCTAGAACGACTATGATAAAACATTGACAACGGTCAACAGTAGACTGACCAACAACATCAATGAAGAAAACCAAAACATCACATTCTTACACAATTTCAAGGAAACAGCAGAAATAAAACAAGCAGAACTGGAGAAGGAGATCGACTCTCTTCGTACACTCATCAGCTCGGTTATTGATGATGGCAAAAAGGGGAAAGGTCGTGGGGGTAAGGAAGGTTGAGGAGACAAGGATGGTCGAGGAGGTAAGGGAGGCAAAGGAAAAGAGCTAGCGAAGAAGCAACCTGCTAAGAAGTAGACCACTCCACCAACCAGGCCGACACAACAATCTAACCAACTAGAGCGCCCAGTTCAAGACAAAGGGAAGAAGCCTATGCTAGAAGAGAAAGATGAAGGTGACCAGATAGCTGAATTGATGCTACTAGGAGTTAGTCAATAGGAAGCATGTGAACCTATCTTTCAAGCCAAATTCTACAAAGACAGAGGGATACGACTTCAAATGGAAGCAGAGAGGGCAGAACGTGAAAGAACTTTTGATCCACCACCATCACCACCAAGAGCAGCTCAAAAATCTACACCTTCCAAACCAGCAGCACAACCATCGAAGAAGAAGGGAACGTTCAAAACACTAGCAAATGTGTTATTTTGCGGAAGAGAACAACGAAAGATCCCTGGGTAGTAGATGGAGACCAGAATTAATGGGAACTCATTAAAACGAGATTTATTTTGAATAGATATTACTTGAGAGAACCTGCCTACTCTCAACAATTAGCCAATCATGATTTTAAGAAGTATGTGGATGATTACAACGAAAATGAGCTTGTTCAGAGAGTAAAGTCAGCAATTGAAGCAGTTAAGGTAGAGCTGAAGGCACCAGCAAGGGAATACATGCAGTGTCCACTCATATCAGGGAGTACGATGCCTGATAAAACTGAGTTACTAAAGATCATCAATCTGATTACCAATGCCCAAGGCTACAAGATCGACAATCACAACCCATATTATGCCAAAGTAAGGGATGGCATTTATGAGAGTGTTCAATTGACATCAGATGAGAGGATGAGTCCAAATTATTGCCTTACTTAGGATTATTGTAAATTGTGGTTTCTGAAAGTGTATCGACTTACTCTAAGTGAATATTTGCGGAAGCTAAAGTAGAAGACACGAGATAATTTTTTCGTAGGTTATCAATTAATAACCTACACAGAAGCCTTACGGCCAAAAAGAATAATCAAAACAAGTGTTGAGCTATTACAATGTTGAACACAACAATAACTACAACATTATCACTAAAATACTAAATGTATGTTCTTACGAGCTAAGAAGCATACAGAATTAAAACTACGAAATTAATCTGCAAATACGTCTATCTAGCGTGTATCTACTGAATGAATGATTCTATTATTTATAGATAGACTACATGGGCTTGGATCCATAAGTGTAGCAACTATTCGGCCCATGTCTCCACAATTCTCGCAGTTCAGTTGTTGTGCTCCGCAAATCTGCCTGGAATTGTGGAACTACTTTAATCTATTGTTGACTCCAAGATTTGTGGAACAGAATTCCACTTAGCATGAAACTCTCAACTGCCTTGTACGACTTGGTCTTCCCTCTAGTCTTCGTGCATCCTTCAAGTCTTCGTGCATCTGCGAAGTCATCCTTCCACGTGGCTGTCGAGGTGCACGTTGAGTCAACACCAATTGTTATGTTGCGTCAGAAGCTAAGTCAACATTCCTGTGAAGAACACAAAAACACACATGTTAGGTCAACATTACAGATAACAGTATATCTTAAATACCTAACAAACTCCCCCTTTTTTGTGCCTTCTTCACAACACCCTTTTCTGCACTAGAGCTCCCCCTATGTTTATGCCTGCAAAACAATTTCAAGAGCAGCAACAACAGCAGATCTATAAACAATATTATCGCACATCACACGCATCAACTTCTATGTCATTTCATCAAAAGCGGTTTATTGTTGCAACAAATAGCATTGACCATCCACCACAAAAAGTAAAAACATAAAAAGGTAAATTGTTTTGGTGCTTGTTCCCACATCACAAAACATTGTTTTTGACCACATCCGGTCATCCTCACATCCTTTTCACAGCCCTCTCATTCTTCATTCCCAGCGTCAGCCTCCTTAGCATTGTCCTCTGTCTCCTCGTCATCTGGATCTCCCTCTGTCTCTGCTGCTTGTATGGCGACTCGTTCTCCCCCTTGTTGGGAAGATAGGCATGCCTGGAGAGTGGGCACGAGTGCAGCCAGGGAGCTCAGAGCACCAATTAACTGTTGAACAGTCTGTGGTGGCAGCTGAATTCCAGAGGACATAGAAGTTGGGCGATCAGGGTTTTGCTAGGGCAAATCAGCAACTTTCCCATTACTGAATAAGGAGTGGTGGACAACATACTCCGGGATGGGCAGGGCCTCTGGGCACTTGGAGATCTCGGTGAAGCTTTGGTGTTCCATAATCCTGCAAATAAGAGATGGAAATGGCAGGGAGCTGATTTGGGTCTTCATGGCAAGATTGGCCAGTGGGTCGAAAATAATTCTCCCAAGGTTAAAAGGCTTGTTAAGGCCCACAAGATATCACAGTATGCCATGCTGTTGAGTAACGACCGTAACATTGTAAGAGACTATCCAATTGTAAGTAAAGATTTTGTGGAGGACAGAAAACAGATGAGAGAGGCTGGATTCCTTCATCGGTTGCACCCACCTAGAGCGCTTCCCTCTAGTGAAGAGCTTGGCAACATCGTCCAGTGAAGTGATGATGTCGCCCTCCACATGAGGTAGACTGAGTGCATTGTTGATTGCTTCAGCAGAAAAGTCAAAGACTGTGTTGTAGAAACACACCTTGGCATACTGCGGGGAGTCCCGATTTCCAAACATCTTGTGTAGATTACAGTAAAAGTGACGGACAATCATTTTGACATAAGGGGGGAGATGATGTACTGTATTCAGCAGGCCCCGAGTTTTGAATAACTCGAGTAAGTTGGTCTCATTGAAAGAGTTCTCGTCAACCGATCTTTCACAGACACATGGAGCGTTCTGAATCGTCTTCCATTTTACCGCAGCAGTTTCGTCATAGAACTGTATACTGAGGGCATGAGCGGGGTCCAGTGGAAGATCAGTGGCGGCTGGCTGTTCCACCACCGGTTGTTTACCCTCCTTGACGGCAGTGCTCTTGACCAGGGCGCTTGCATCCTCCACAGAAGGAGTTTCAGTGACAGTGGTATCGGGCTCCATTTTTACAAGAGCAGCGTCATAGCGAGGACTTTTTGGGGTGGAGCAGACTTCATTGTCGCTTTCATCGTTTAGGATAATAGTGTGCACAACAGTCTTGGGTTTCTTGGACTGTCCGGTGGGTGTGGACAGACGGGAGCCCCTAGTAAAAGGTTTTCTGGGCTGAGACTGATGAGACGTAGGCGGCGTGGATTCTGTAAGAATGGCCGGAGACGGAGCAAGACCTGGGGTTTCAACCGCTGGAAATTCAACGACGACGACAGGAGGAATCACCGGAGTGGGATCTTCCTCTGCAACTAGGGATGTAGCGACGACGACAGCATCAGGTTGAGTCTCAACGACCAGGGAAGCCGCCGGAGGTGTAGCCACTGGTGGAGTAGGTACAGCTGGTGTTTGAAGTTCCTGGAGAACCTGGGGGTTTGCAGCAATGAGGGCTCGGAAGAGTGCAGTAACATCGACGGTTGGAGGGTTAGCCATTTACGGGAGTAGTATGAGAGAAAGTGACGTTTAGAATGTTCTTTGAAACGAAGGAAGACGACGATAGATGATTTGTTTTAAGTCAAGGAAGCCAGAAACCGTATCAGTCTTGGAATATGTGCGGATATGGGAGAGAGAGAGAAGAGAGGCGGTTTCTAGGGTTACGTGTGACAGACAAAGTAATCATGGGAAACAGTCTGGCGACGGTTCAACTCAAAGGAAGTTATGACGTTTCACTTTCACCCTGACAAACCCTTAGAACACGCTACTCGACAGTTATAACCCACTATCAAAATAGAGAAATAAGCGATGTGGAGGTCAATTGCTAAAGCGTGTTACGGAAAACACAAAAAGCCAATGTTGAGAGAAACATTTTTAGAGAACAACATTTTTTTTAAAAAAAAAAATAGTCTAACTTGCTTTGTTGTGTCAACATCTCTGTAACATTCACCCGATTAAAATAGAGAAAATAGGTGCAGAACTACAAGAATCCAAAAGTTAGTGAGCGTAGAGTGCATCGTCGCAGCGAACGCCGTGCCCCTAGCCTTTCACCCTCGAAAGCAATCGCAGTTGTAATCCTTTTGTAAGGTAGCATCGTCGCAGCGAACGCCGTGCCCCCAAACTACTTGGATTGTTTACCACACCGGTACAGAAAAGCATATATATAAAAGAATACCAGGCGGCCGTAGACAGGTCATGTTGACTAAGATGTTATACTAGCAAGTTAGACACACAAGCTACACCCTTTGATATAGATAATAATGATATTAATATGGGTGTAGCACAACACACTCTATTAATGACAAAAACAAAGACCAAGTGACTTTCGTAAGTATACGAATCTCTCATGATACAAGGGTTTTGTAAAGATATCAGCAACTTGGTTTTCCGTTTTCACATACTCAAGCTTGATTACCTCTTGTTCCACTAAATCTCTAATGAAATGGTGTCTTATGTCAATGTGCTTTGTCCTTGAGTGTTGAACAGGATTTTTGGAAATGTTTATAGCACTCATATTGTCACAGTACACAACTAGGTCAGTATTTTCTAGGCCATAGTCACTGAGTATTTGTTTGAGCCACAGCAATTGTGTGCAACAGCTGCCTGCTGCAACATATTTGGACTCAGCAGTGGATAAGGATACATAGTTTTGCTTACGGCTATGCCATGACACAATGTTGTTACCTAGATAAAAACAACCTCCACTTGTACTCTTCCTATCATCTACATCTCCAGCCCAATCAGAATCACTAAACCCTATCAAGCTCATATTCATGTGTTTAGAAAAAAAGATTCCTAAATCTAATGTTCCAACAACATACCTGATGATTCTTTTAACAACTTTAATATGGGATACTCTGGGTTTAGCTTGATACCTAGCACATACACATACACTAAACATCATATCTGGGCGAGTGGATGTTAGGTACAGCAGACTCCCTATCATTAATCTGTAGAGTGTTGGGTCAACATCCTCTCCAGCATCATCTTTAGTCAACTTTTCCGTAGAGCCCATAGGGGTCTTCATGTGTTTGGCTCCTTCAAGGTTAAAACGCTTTATCATCTCTTTGGCATACTTTCTTTGAGAGATGAAGATGCCATCTTGTCCTTGTTTTACTTGTAGTCCGAGGAAGTAAGTGAGTTCTCCCACCATGCTCATCTCAAATTTTGTAGACATTGCACCTGAAAAATCATTAAGCATGTTACGTGAAGTGGAACCAACAATCATGTCATCAAAATAGATTTGAGTAATAAGGATGTGTTGATCTTCCCTTTTGATAAATAGTGTTCGGTCAGCTGCACCTCTCACAAAACCGTATTTGAGAAGGAAGTTAGTGAGGTGTTCGTACCAAGCACGTGGTGCTTGTTTGAGACCGTATAGTGCATTCTTCAGTCAAAACACATAGTCAGGCTTGTGAGGGTCCTCAAATCCTTTAGGTTGTTCAACATAGACTTCCTCTTTGAGTTCACCGTTGAGGAATGCTGTCTTCACATCCATCTGGTATAGATTGATGTTGAGATGACATGCAACAGCAAGCAACAACCGAATGGACTCAAGTCTTGCTACTGGGGCAAATGTGTCATCAAAGTCAACCCCTTCGACTTGAGTATACCCTTGAGCCACCAATCATGCTTTGTTTCGCACTATGGTTCCCTTCTCATCTGATTTGTTCTTAAAGATCAACTTTGTGCCAATAACATTTTTGTTGGCTGGTCTGGGAACAAGGTACCAAACATCACTGCGAACAAACTGATTTAGTTCTTCATGCATGTCATTTATCCAAAACTCATCAGTCAATGCTTCCTTGATATTTTTTGGTTCAAACTTGGAGACGAAGCATGTTACGCCAGAAATTGTGGAACACATAGAGTACAAGCATGCCGTGTCTCTATAGTTAATCAGCTGTTTACGTCTTGTCTGAACACCATCCTCAACATTTTCTATAACTTGAGACAATGGATGGTTTTCTCTAATTCTTCCTGGGGGTTCTCTGCGGTGAGTAACCTCTGGAACCTCAATTTGTTTTTCTTCTGATTCATGTTGTGTAACATTGTGTTCCTCATCACTGCTGGATGTTGTATTAGGTGGAACAGTTTGGGCTTGACAGGAGGTAGAACAACTCTCCCTTGATATACGTCGTCTTCTGCTTCCACCTCCTTGTTCACATCACCTACGTCATCAAAGAAAACATTAACAGATTCTTGTATTGTCTTAATGCGAAGGTTAAATACCCTATAAGCTACGCTGTTTGTTGAGTACCCAACAAATACACCTTTGTCGCTCTTATCATCAAACTTTGTTAGATACTCACTGTTGGTCCCGAAAGAGCAAGGTTTGGTGTATGGGGGGGGGAATACACCAAATACTAACTTTTCAGTTTACTTGACGTTTTATGAGAGAGCTCAAGCTATTCTATACAAGAGATTGCTTGGAATGACTGACCAGATCGATATACAGATCAGTAGCTGGTTTAGTCCAAACAGATTACTCTCTAAGTGTAAACACCTAACAGATAATAAGAGTGATCTTATTACCTCCTGAGTGTAGAGTGAGTGCGGAATAATGGTGGATTTAGTGTATGCTCTTGTTTAGAAAAACCTTAAGGAGTTAATCAGATCGATTAAGCAGATTGTTTGAGAATGCAGATTATATGATAGTGCAGAGGGTTAGAATAATAAACAACAGATAATAAGGAATGCAGGAATGTAAAGCACAGAGTGTTTAACGTGGTTCGGGAAATCCCTACGTCCACGATCTGGTCAAAACTAGACCAGATTATCCACTACTAGGATACTCTGCTTCTTTATACTCGTGGAGAACGAGTCACAAGTACCAATCACAACTAGAGTGATACTTATGCACGAATGAAGGGTCGTGTCCCTTTACAACAGATTACCTCTACGTTACCACTAGAAAACTACTAGCTAGTAGGGTGATCTCCTTTCTCTCGACAAGACAGACTTGAATCGAGGTGGTTGGTGTGATGTAGAATCATAGAATGTTGAAGCTCTAAGTCTGGAATGCAGAGTGCTTGAAGGATAATTGCAGTATAGTTCGTGCGTGTTCTCTCATTGTTTCCAGATTGTTGTCTTCAACTATATAGGCTTTGAATTTTAAATTCTAGCCGTTTGTTGATTGGCGTGAGATAGATGGTATATTGCCAATCAATGGTTTCCATCATATCTGTTCTTGCCATATGAGAAAGGTTGACTCAATCTTTGATTTATGGAAATCAGATTGTTAACGGTCTATTTCCTTATATGATTAAGTCGTAGATCTTCTTTCCAAACCCTGTTGGATGGACCTTGATCTTGACGTGGCAAGTGTATATGATGTGTAGGATGATGTCAGCTAATGACTTGATGGCTCAATCGCTCTGGTGCATCGCTGTAGGCATCGATCTGGTCATCGATCTGGTCTCCGATCTGGTCGCTGTCTGTTACAGCAGATCGATTCCTTTAAGTGTGAAGTCTTGACCTTCATCCTATTCTAAGTTTGAGAATGACTTCTATAGGAACAACTCCTTTACATTTTAAGTCATCTCCTAATCTGTTCCAAAACAGAAATCACTTTATCTATAGGATCTGGTTTTACACGAGGAACAGGTTAAACATAAAGACCAGCTAAGTGTGTTTCGAGAGACCATCATCAACACTAATCTTAGGGTTCCCAACACTCACGATCATTTAAGATAAAACATACACACCCGAAAATACAAAAATGTTTTAGGTTAGATTTTCTTCCCTTAAGTAGCTCATACGGTGTTTTGAATGAGCCTGGTCAAATGTTGACTCGATTGTTGATGTAACATGCGGTGTTTACTGCGTCAGCCTAAAAACGTTTCGCCATTTGTTTTGAGCTCAGCATAACCCTTGCCATCTCAATCAAGGTCCTATTCTTGCGTTCGACTACCCCATTCTGTTGTGGAGTTTTTGGTGCTGCAAACTCTTGGCATACTCCTTTTTCTTCACAGAAGGTTGTAAATTGCGAGTTCTCAAACTCACGACAATGATCAGATCTTATGCGAGATATTCTAGCATCAAACACATTAGCAACGCGAGCAAACATATTTCTAAACATCTCAAATGTTTCAGATTTTTCACGTAAAAAATAGGTCCATGTGAATCTGGAAAAATCATCTACCACAACTAATACATACCTTTTACCACCAATGTTTTCAACTTCCATGGGTCCTACAAGATCCATATGTAGAAGCTCAAAACATCGGTTGGTCCCAAAGTGTTGTTCATGTTGTTGTAGAGCAGGATGTGAGGCATGTAATTGTTTTCCTCGTTGACAGTCTCCACACACGATCCGGTCTGCCTTCCCAAGTTTGGGTAGACCTCGTACGGTATCCATCTTGATTAACCTACCAAGGTTTCGAAAGTTAGTATGACCTAATCGTTTGTGCCAGAGTATAACATCATCAACTTGAGCCTTGTTGCACTTCAGGTTATCAGTCATGTAACAATTGTCTGATGACCTTTGACCTATCATGATGCACAAGTTTCTGTTATTGTATACTTCACATGCATCTTTAGTGAATTTTACAAGCATGTTACCATCACATAATTGACTTATGCTGATTAAGTTTGCCATAAGCCCTTGCACATGATACACATTTGTTAAAGCAGGAAAACTAGGAACATTAAGTGTACCTCTCCCTACGATTTTACCTATCGAACTTCCACCGAAGGAAACATTTCCTCCCTCATAAGTCTCATAGTTGGAAAGAAATGTTTTGTTACCTGTCATGTGACGTGAACATCCGCTGTCAAAGTACCAAGAACCTGAAATGTTAGTTTTTAATGCTGTGTACATAACATATTACATGTTAGATCAGCTTTCTTTACCCAAATCATTTTGGGTTGCTGTGTCAGCACAAAGTATGACTTGTCATCCCTTTTCTTTTGATAACAAAAAGGTTTTATGTGGCCTGGTTTGAGACAGTAATGACATATATATTTCCTTCTACGTCTCTTACCTTTTCTCCTACTTTTCTTACCTTTTCCTGCTTGAGGGGTGTTTTGCTTTGTCTGTGTTGGTGGGTCGGTGAGCACAAAATCATGTTTGGTATTGGATGTTTCTCCTGCTGATGTGGACCCATGACAGAACACAGTTGGTGCAGCATATCCGAGGCCCCTTTTACTTGGGTTTGCACTGTCCATGATCTCTTGAAGTGAATAAGTCCCAGTATTCCATTTTCGAATGGTCAGCTGTGCCTCTTCAAGTTGGAATTTCACCTTGGTGAGCTCTATGTCACGTTGTGTGATCAACACCTCCTATTTTGCTTGGACTTCCTTGAGTCGTGTTATTTCAGCTGTTGAGGTCACCAAATCTCGTGCTTGTTGTTTCCATTTTCCCAACAGCTCATCATACAACCTTTTTAATCCTTGTATTATAGTGAAGGCATTGTCATCACATTCTTCACCATATGTAAGGTCTATGTCATCCTCAATACTCCCTGCATCATCAACAGAGGCATTTAGACAAAACAAGTTAGAATAGTAGTTAGAATCATACCTGTCAGAGAGAGCTTCAGCAGCAGTATGTTGGCCTGATCTTTCCTGAGGTGGCATTGTCACATGTAGTGCTATGTTCTCATACAATGCTTCATCAACATCTTCAAAGAACTCATGCTCATCATCATTCCACGACACCCAATAGGACTTTCCCCTTTTTCGAAGTGTGTTGGCGCACTGATTTGCAAAGTGCCCAAAACCTCTGCATTCATGGCATTGTACGCTGTCGAGTTTAGAGGAACTGAATTTGAACACTTCCTTGTGAGGAGTTTTCCTAACAGGAGGTCTTCTCTGATTATTATTGTTCTTTGGGGCTTGATAGTACTCCAGACGCGGTACATCTCGCTCCTTAGGTCTTTCTTTTTTCTTGTCTCGATTGAATCCTCTCACCATTCGATTAAACTTCCTGGTGATCATGGCAACATCGTCTCCTTCATGGATTTCTTCCACTTCTTCGGATTCACTGGACTCCATTATGTTGGTTAACTTACTGCACGAAGGTGACGATATTGTGTCTGCTGTGAGGGCCACCGTCTTCTTCTTCGTGAATGTCCCTCTTGCTTCTAGATTCAACTCATAGGTCTTGAAAGGTTCATGAGGTCCGTGAACTCAATTGTATTCACAGCTTGTGATGTTTCAATAGCTGTTACCTTCATATCGAACCTAGGTGGTAAAGTGCGAAGTGCTTTGGAGACAAGAATTTTGTTACTCAACGCATCTCCCAGATCTTGACACTCATTTGAAATGTCAAGAATCTTCTTTGTGTAGCTGGAAATGTCTTCACTTCCTCCATCTTCAAGTTCTCAAATTGAGAGGCGAGAATACGTAGACGTGACTGCTTAACGCTGGTGTCACCTTCACAGTGCCTTTGCAAGATATCCCAAGCATCCTTAGCACAGGTACAATTCTTGACTAGCTTGAACATGCTAATGTCAACTGTCGAGAGAATTGCATTGAGTGCGCGATCATCGACCGTAGCAGCCTCAACTTGATCACGTGACCATGCGCTTTGTGGTATTGGGACCACATCACCTTCTTCGTCAGTTTGTTTTGGTGGTAACCACCCATTTTCCACAGAGATCCACGCTCTTCTGTCTAACGACTTGATGTATGAGCGGGTACGTGTCTTTCAGTACGAGTAATTCGAGCTATCCAAGACAGGAGGCCCAAATACTCCCACATTGTTTGGATCCATTGATGTGATAGAGTTGTGATACTGTTAGGACCACACTCAGTGTGTCGAGTGATGGCTCTGATACCACTTGAAAGTGTATCAACTTACTCTAAGTGAATATTTGCGGAAGCTAAAGTAGAAGACACGAGATAATTTTTGCGTAGGTTATCAATTTATAACCTACACGGAAGCCTTACGGCCAAAAAAAGTGTTGAGCTATTACAATGTTGAACACAACAATAACTACAACACTATCACTAAAATACTAAATGTATATTCTTACGAGCTAAGAAGCATACAGAATTAAAACTACGAAATTAATCTGCAAATACGTCTATCTAGCATGTATCTACTGAATGAATGATTCTATTAATTATAGATAGACTACATGGGCTTGGATCCATAAGTGTAGCAACTGTTCGGCCCATGTCTCCATAATTCTCGCAGTTCAGTTGTTGTGCTCTGCAAATCTGCCTGGAATTGTGGAACTACTTTAATCTGTTGTTGACTCCGATATTTTTTGGAATAGAATTCCACTTAGCATGAAACTCTCAACTGCCTTGTACGACTTGGTCTTCCCTCTAGTCTCCGTGCATCCTTCAAGTCTTCGTGCATCTGCCAAGTCATCCTTCCACGTGGCTGTCGAGGTGGACGCTAAGTCAACACCAGTTGTTATGTTGCGTCAGAAGCTAAGTCAACATGCCTGTGAAGAACACAAAAATACACATGTTAGGTTAACATTACAGATAACAGTATATCTTAAATACCTAACAGTTTCGACATCATCAAAAAGGGGGAAATTATTAGGAACCCTCACAATAATTTTGTTTTAATGATGTTCTTTTGAAACACACTTAGATTTATCTTATGTCTTGCTTGTTAGACCAGCCTGCTCATACTGTAACAGGGAGATCACTTTCTTTACAAGTAAACTTGATAGGGAGCAAGCGTGTCTTTTATTTTTAGAGTTGGTATGTTGTAAAGAAAAGACTATGTTATAGAGTTTTATCTATAGAAAACCAACATCTTAGACCAGGTTAGCTGATAACTAAAAATGTAAAGGACTCAAATACGTTAAGTATTTTTTCCTATAGGAAGTCATCTGGTCTAGATAGTCTTCTGAAATCTGGAAGCAGACCAGCGAGCCTGATGGAAGCAAACAACCTAATATAGGTCACTCAACTTGGACCAAACATGTTCCACATCCAGCTGTTCTTAACTTCTTAAGGAGCAAACCTGGACCAGACCACCTCACTGATAGTGAACCTGACCTGACCTGACCTGACCAGACCAGCGTGAAGAGTGAACATTTCCCTTAATTAGAGATTATGTAATCTTCAGATATACAATAAGTCATCTAAAGTTTTGCATAGTCACCTGATATTCTCTTAGTCATTTTAGTATACAATGCGTCATCCGATGAACTTAGAGAGAATCCCACCTTATGCCACATCACAAGATTTCTCAAAGAAGGAATGAGAATCAATCAGAGCTTAAATAAGGAAAGAGATCAATTAGTTATCTGTTTCCTTAATCAAGAAGATCTCATCCGATCTTTCTCTCCAAAGCAAGAGGATCAATTAAGAATTCAAGATTTATGATTGCCAATCAACATTTAGTTTACGCCAATCAACCCAACGGTCATAATTCAAATTATGTTCCTATAAATGTTGCGAACAACATCTGTAGAGAGAACAACACAATTATACGCGCAATCATTCGAAGCTTAAACTTTACCCATAAATCTACTCAACCATTGAAGTACTCAATGAGGAGATTTCTCATTCCAGAATTGTTAAAAGTCGTTCGTGAACGCAATCACACCAACCTCGATTCAAGTCTGTCTTATCGAGAAGGAGAATTGATATCTTCGCTAGCTTAGTAGTTTTCTAAGTGGATTAACATGGAGGTATTGTATCAGATTTATCCGCAAGTTGTAAGGGACACGACCTTATTCGTGCGCAAGTTCTTGTCTAGTTTGGATTAGAACTTGTGGCTCGTTTTCAGCAAGTTTAAAGAAGAGAGCTAGCTAATCTAGTAGTGGATATCCAATCTAGTTTGATTGGACCATTGTCATAGGGGGTTTCCTGGACCACGTAAAAATAATTGTGTTCTTTACTTTACGCATTTTATCTTTCAGTTGTTTTATTCACTAACCTTTCACTTGCACTCATACTTGCATTGCTTTAATCAACTCTTAATATATTTGGCTAAGTGTTTACAAAGGTTTCATCTAAGAGCAAGAAATTAAGTCCACCATATTCCGCACACTACACAGCTTAAGATACAAGATCACTCTTATTTTCTTACATGCGTAACTCACGAGAGAGAGTCTGTCTGGACAGATCAAGAGTGAACCTGGTATGTCATCTCAAGAATTAATTATTCATGTGATTAATTAAACTTGTGAATCTTACGGTTTCGTGAGCCCCTCATACGGGTTCCATCAATTGCATATTTCATGAATCACAATTTATAAATAATTCAGAAATGCTCTTACTAAAACTCAATAATTTACGAATTCAAGAGCCCAAAACTCTAATCAATTCATGGTTTCTCTTACCAAAAAATGTAATTCTTTAGCCAAAGCTCGCGGACATGTAAACTTATGAATACATAAATTAGTCAACTTTGTTCACGAAAAAGTATATGCCTAAAGAGTAATTATTTAAATCACTAATGCAAATATATAAAACACATTTATATATAAAGAAAATCGAGGAAGAACACAATGAAATAAAAAACTTAAAAGAAGATGTTAGATTAATTTCATAAATCTAAGTTGGGCACATATATAATTAATAAATGTATCAATTGCTATTATATTAAAGTGTATATACCTAAAGAGTAATTATTTAAATCATTGAGGGGTTGATCTATAATTACACTAAAGTTATTGAATATAAAGGGATGGATGGTCCCCATTAATCAGACGTGAAATCTTGCGCTCTCTTCTCCCCCATCGGAACAGACGTTATAGAAGAGAAGTCTGATCTTTTGGAAGATCCATCCGACATCCCACTCAGTTCAATCCTCTTCACAACTCATCAATCGTGAATCCTGATTAGTTCTTCCGCGCTTGAATTACGTAATATTTTGAATAATTGTAGTAGAATTTCATGATGTGGAGTTTATAGTATTTCCCCTCTTATGTATTATAATTCTAACAAGTGGTATGAGAGTTGCTTTACTAATAGTTATCTGATATTATTTTTTGAAATCGTAAGATTCGCTTTGCTAATTGTTGGGTTCTTCCTCAATCCTGTCATATTTACCGATTAAGATTACTGGTTGTTCATGACGTGGGTTTCCATCAATAAACTTGAAATTTATCATAATGAGTAATATTACTATTATTAAAGATGGATTATTTGATGTGTTGTTCTCATACATGTTATTGGCACAAAAATCAAGGCAAAATAGATTGCATATTTGAATCCCAATTTTAGTATGCATTTGCACACGATTTGAGGTGATTTATAATATATATATATACACACATGATTTTGGTTCACCATTTCTTGTCGGCAATAAAGCATTACCTTATGAACTGAATTAGTTATATATATTGATGATTTGATTGCCAACTATCGACAATTTGGTTGCTTTTGTGATTCAAAATTATTGATCATTTGTTTCGTTTCGATTCGTTTCTGCTGTGAATTGAAAATTATGTTTTTTAAATTGCCACTATTGTGTGAGAATCATCATGTTATGCTGGATTGTGCGATTGGATTGATTATGATGCGATTATATGTCATTATTGTTCAATTCACGTGGGGAAGGGTTTTCTATATGATTTATTATGTTTTATCCCGATCAAGCATGTAATTTCTAACCGTTCTCGCATTTTTTCGTGATTTTTGCACATTCCTGCGACAACAACAAGTTCGACGACCCCAACCTTGGCCTTTGGGTCAATCAGCAAACGCATGAATTGTGGACACAAAAGCCATATATTGGATTAGCTACAGTAGTCTACACAAAAGCGGTCACTTTGACGACATTTTTCTTCAACTAAAGTACCTAATAGACGAAGCCGGAGCGATTAGGTCAGCAACTCGGGTTGGATCGCCGAAGTCATCAAGAAATCTAACCCAGGTCGGCGATCGGTGATCTGAATTGCCGAATCATTCCGGCAGGTTTGGCGACCACTTCGGCTATCGCTGAAGATCTACATTTGCCAGAGTTGTTTACACATTCTGTGGGGCAAAATGTGTGACCATTATCAAGTTACTTTGTGTAAGCAATAAATCAGTCTAAAGATTGATTGTTGTTTGAAACAACCTTATTATCATCATTTCATATCTGCGTCGAGATTATCACTTGTAGTTAGTGTTGAAGTCCAAAGACTAGACATTCAAGTTCGCTTGGTATCTCGGGATGAGATTTATACCTTGAACATTTGTTAGGACCTGAAGCTTATTTTGTGTTGTACATTTTGGTACAAATTCTGATTCGTTTAGAATTTTTTTTGTTCTACTTCAGTTAATATATCATTCGCTGCCTCAATATATTCTAACATCAATCAAGTACCCATGTTACATGAGAGTAACTTCAAGGAATGGAAATGGCACTTGCATATAGTGCTGGGCTGTACTGATCTGGACCTTGCATTCAGAATTGAACAGCTTGCACCTCTCACTACGGAAAGTACTCTTGATGCTAAGAGGAAATTTGAGTGGTGGGATCATTTTAACCGCATGAGTTTGATGATCATGATGCAAAAAATTCTAGATGCCTTCATAGGTCCTGATTCTTAGAACATCACTTCATCTAAGATTTTCCATGACGAGCTCGAAAAGCATTTTGTAAAGAACGATAAGGTCAAGATGAGGCATTTAGAAACTCATGGCCCTAAAGATCGAGCTATAGAAAAACCTGCTCGTTCTTATTGCGCTGGTCTCACTTCCTCATCAGTTTAATCAATTCAAATTCAGTTATAACTCTCAAAAAAAGAAATGGACTCTTAATGAGTTCATTTCTCATTGTGTTCAGCAGGAAGAGAGGTTGAAGCATGATATTACTAAAAGTGTCATGTGGCATGTACCTCTAAGGCTAAGGGAAAGAAAAGACTTATTGATAAGGAAGTTGCTAAAGGACCGACTCAAAAGAAACAGTATCAGGAACAAAGTTGTTTCCTCTTCAGGAAGCCAGATCACATAAAGAAAGACTGTACAAAATATCACGCATGGCGTGTTAAGAAAGGTACAATTCTCACTCTGGTCTGTTCTGAGGTTAATTAACTTTAGTACTGAGAAATACTTGGTGGATAGATTTGTGTGCTACTACTCACATATGTATTTCTATGCAGGGTTTTCTAAGCTACCGAAAGTTAAGTGATGGTGAAAGATAAATCTTCATGGGCGATGGAAAATCAGTAGAAGTTGAAGCTATAAGGAATTTAGATTGTCATTAGGATCTGGTTGTTGTTAGAATTTAAAAGACTTTCATTGTACCGTTGTTTAGACGAATTTTGATTCATGTTTGTTTATTGGACAAATCTGGTTATCATTGTTCATTTGGAAATAATTAGTTCACTTTGTCTTTTGATTCAAATGTTATTGGTACTAGTTATTTAAATTATTTCGACAGTTTATATTTATTGGATATATAACTGCTTCATATAATGAAACCTTTCATGTTGAATCACGTGGTACTAAAAGAAAGTTAAGTAAAGAATATCCGGCATCATTATGGCACAAATGCCTAGGTCACATATCAATAAATAGAGTTGAGCGACTTGTGTCAGAAGGCATTCTAGATTCCCTTGATTTCACTAACTTTAATGTCTATGTTGATTGTATCAAGGGAAAATAGACCAAGAATAAGAAATTAGTTGTCTTTAGATCTACATAAGTCTTGGAATTGATATATATTAACATATGTGGGCTTTTTCCTTCGACATCTGGAATGGTCAGCAGTATTTCATTTCCTCTATAGATGACTATTCTCGTTTTGGCTACCTATATGTTATTCATATGAAAATTCAGTCCATAGACCTGTTCAAGGCTTATAAAGTTGAGATTGAGAATCAACTCAATGAAAAGATTAAGGGTGTCAGATCTTATCGTATTGGTGAATAATACGGTAGATATTGACGGATCAGGTAAACAACGTCCATGACCCTTTGCTAAGCCAACAACTTATATACTAAATAGAGTACCGACTATGGCAATTGCTAAGCACCTCCATATTTGGGGATGTCCAGCTGAAGCAAATCCTTATAAGCCTCAAGAAAAGAAATTGGACCCCAAAATTATTAGCAGCTATTTCACTGGTTACCCTGAGCATTCAAAGAGTTCTAAGTTTTACGATCCCACAACTAGAAATTTTTTTGATACAGGAATTGCAACTTTCTTTGAGGAAGTTGAGTCTGGGGGGAGAAATATAATTAGGGATATCAGTTTTGAGGAGGATTCAAACTTATATCTTGCTACTGCTTCTAGTTATGCTCAGGCTTCTATTTCTATAATTACTCGAGAAGCAGATCTAGAACCCCAACCTGATATCATTGAGGATATCCTCATTCAGAATGATCAAACTCAACAACCTCAAGAGCAACCTAAAGAACTAGTGCAATTAAGGAGATTCACTAGAGAAAGGCGGAGTGCCATTCCTGAGGATTATTCAATCTACCTTATGGAAGCTGAAGAAAATAATGGACTGATGAAAAATGATCCAATCAATTTCCATCAAGTCATGCTAGATGAACACTCCAACAGTGGATTAATGCCATGAATGAGGAATATAAGTCCTTGCAAGACAATCAAGTTTGGGAACTTGTCCCATTGCCAGAAGGTGCAAAACCCATTGGTTCTAAATGGATATTTAAGACCAAAATGGATACATATGGTAATGTGGAGAGGTATAAGGCTCGTCTTGTGGCTAAAGGAAGACATTGATTATCCAGAGACTTTCTCTATGATTTCATTGAAAGACTCTTTTAAGATAATTATGGCACTTGTTTCTCCCTTTGATCTTAAGTTACAGCAGATGGATATTAAGACTGAGTTTCTCAACAGAGATATTCATGAGGAAACGATATATATGGTGCAATCGGAAAAACTTTGAATTAGCAGACTCAAAGAATATGGTCCGCAAACTAAAGAAATCCATATATAAACTCAAACAAGTTTCTCATCAATGGTACCACAAATTTCATGAAGTCATTATCTTATTTGGATATAAGATAAATATAGTTGATAATTGTGTGCATCACTAAGTTCCGTGGGAGTAAGGTTGTGTTTCTGGTCCTTATGTGAACAATATATTGTTTGCCTCTAATGATATAGGTTTATTACATGACACTAAGAGTTTTCTGTCAGTGCATTTTAAGATGAAAGATCTCGCTGAAGCCTATATTGTATTAACAATCCAGATACAACTTGATCGATCTTGGGGTGTTTTTGGGTTGTCAATAAAGAACCATATTGATAAGATACTAAAGAGGTTTGGGATGCAAGATTGTGGACCAGGTAATTCCCTTGTTGCAAAAGAACAAATGTTTAGCCTTAAGCAATGCCCAAAAAGCAACCTTGAACTTCAAGAAATGCAGAAGATTCCATATGCCCTGGGTCAATAGGGTTATGCGATATATACATAGAACAAAAGAGTACATGCTTGTTTACAGTAAATCAGTTCATTTGGAGATCGTTGGAAACTCCGACTCTAATTTTGTCGGATGCCGAGACTGCAGGAATTCCACTTCTGGATATGTCTTTTGCAAACTGGAGGAGTTGTGTCATAAAAGTTTCAAACAGAAACTTGTGGCTTCTTCCACTATGGAGGAATAATTTATAGCATGTTATCAGGCTTCAGACAATGGAATATAGTTGTAGAGTTTGTCACGGGGCTGCGCATTTTGAAAAATGTGGAAAGACCACTTAAGTTGTATTGTGATAAGAAAGTCCGCAATTATGTATTCTGACAACAAGAGTTTATCCAAGTCAAAGCACAATGACATCAAGTTTCTTGTTATGAAAGAAAAGGTGCAGAGTAATCAGATATCGGTAGAGCACATAAGGACAAACTTCATGATAGTGGATCCACTTACTAAGGGCTTACTACCCAAGATCTATCATGAGAATATTGCTCGTATGAGTGTGTCATCATTGGATGATGTTTAGTTTCAGTGGGAGTTTGTAATTTGGTTGCTTTCGATACTTCAGACACTTATGTAATAAAGTTATTTTTCTAATCAGAAATAAAGTTCAGTTCTTTACTCTGCCTTATGTAATATTTGCTTAAAGTTTAAAGTATAAAGAGGACTATTCGAAAATAGATGTTACATTTGATTTTTGTAATACCATCAGATCTATGTCGTTTGATTATATTCGTGTATGTGATTACTATTGGTTTAGTCATGCTAACTTTGACGAAAGCTGTTTTAGTCCTTGTATGGATGTGGTCAATGGACGAGATTGTCAAGATATACAAAGCTTATAATTGCAAGTGTGTTTAAGAGCTTATCCCGTTATACATTATCAAGTTATCTATATATGGTGCCCAAGTGAGAGATTGTTAGATTAATTTAATAAATCTATGTTGAGCACATATATAATTAATAAATGTATCAATTGTTATTATATTAAAGTGTATTTACCAAAAGAGTAATTACTTAAATCATTGAGAGGCTGATCAATAATTACACTAAAGTTATTAAATATAAAAGGATGGATGGTCCCCAGAAGTCAGACGTGAAATCTCTGCGCTCTCTTCTCCCCCATTGAAACAGACGCTACAGAAAGAGCAGTCTGATCTTCTCGAAGATCCATCCGACATCCAACTCAATTAATTCCTCTTCAGAACTCATCAATGGCGAATCCTGGTCAGTTCTTCCGCGTTCGAGTTACATAATATCTCGAATGATTAAAGTAGAATTTCATGATCTAGGGTTTATAGTATCTCCCCTCTTATGCATTATGATTCTAACAGAAGAGACATAAAAGACAAAAGACAATTAAATTCAAGAACATTATAATGCAATGGGCCGGGCTGGGCTAGACTTCCCTATGCTCAAACTTGACTCGCAATTTTATGATTGGGCTCAAGCCTAGTCCATGGCCCAACCGGGCCTATAATTCAAGCTCAAGTCCAGGTCCATGTGGATCGGGCGGGCTTGGGCTATGCGTCCATATTTTATTTTATTTTTTATTTTTAATAAATTAAAAAATTTATATATATATCATTAATTTATTTTAAAATATAATTATATATTTTAATATTCATTACTATGTCTATTAATTTATATTTATTATACATTAATAACAATAATAGTATTTATATTATTTTACTTATATATTTTATTTAATGTGTCTATTAATTTATATTTAGTATATATTAATAATAATAATCATAATTGTAGTATTTTAAAGTTATAATTTATATATTAAATATTTCAATATTCGGATCGGGCTTGGGCGCGTTTGGGTATGTTGGGTTTAATCTCGACCCATGATGTCATCGGATCGGCTTGGGTAAGCTTGGTTCGGAACGGAAATTCTTTTTATCCCTAGTAGAGACTCGAAATATGAGAAAGAGGTCGGGTATTTAGAATTGTCTGAAAGAATACTTTGAATCTCTAGTGATTAGAAATGATTTTGTATAGTAAAATCTATTTATATATCTTAAAGAGAATCAATAAAAATTTATAGACTTTTAAAATTCATATATCGTTAAATATTCCAAACTTTAAAAGTCTAAAAAAAAATCTCCTAAATTTTGGCCTCACTTTAGAAACCAATTTAGGAGTTAGTTAAGGAAATCCCTTGGCTCAACTTCAAAAGAAGTAATTGATGATAGTAGTATTACTTTTTCTCATAATGCAAGACTTTCTGTGCATGTGTTAGATGAGAAAAGGCACACGTAAAATACTTTGCCTATTTGTTTAATGATAGATTGATGAGAATTATGAAGTTACTTTTGTTTTCCATCTAGGACTAGTAGTGCATGCATATCCAGAACTTAAGCATTGCCAAACAATCTGTAGACTTTCTCTAGGAAGAATAATTTGTCATTAGTTTTTGGAATCTGCGGTTTTTATATGAAAACATAAAATTAATATTCTATATGCCAAAAAGCTTTTGTTTACTTAATTTAATACTCATCACAAAATGACCTTAATATTGACCGTTCAGTACCTAGGAAAGAGCTATGACGAGCAATTTCTTAACTATTTTTAGGTATATGCGACGTCAGATTAATTAATTATCTGCTAAATGTAATAAATATATAATCCGTATATAGTTAAATAAATCGAGATAGAATATGTAAAATAATTTAATTTTATTGAATCGAAAATATTAAAAATAATATAGTCCAATAGATGATAACTAATAAAGTGAAATAGATCACTCACTCGGAGTAAGTCCTTCCTATATATATATATTAAAGCTTTAGTCAAAATCTAAAATGATGTTTCACATTTATATATAGTTAAACTGTAAGATTAGCTTATGTTTTGTACTTAAGATAATTATTCTATAATTATAATATTTATAAAATAATTATCAAAAAATGAGTACATGTGTTAGATATTAAATATAGACTAAATATTTTATGTTAAGAAAAATATTAAATGCATCGTTTTATAATATTTATGACGATGATTTCTAATGGTAAGATTTTTTCCAAATTCATTTTATATTCTTATGTTTGGTTCAAATTTATATATTATCAGGATTTATAGGAGAATTTTTAATAGGATTTTCATTAATATTTTTATAGTTTTTTTGTAACTTTTCATGTGGTTCAATAATTTTTTAGAATTTTGCAAAAAGTTTTATAATAGAAAAAAGTTACTAATTTGGGGCTCTTGTATTTAATTTAATATTTTTTATTTTGTTCCTAATATTACAATAACAATAAAATAACATAAAAATTGACATCCATTAAAATTTAAAATTACATTAATTAATATTTAAAAAATTGATACTACTTGTCACAGTTGCTTTTGATTTGCGCAACCATGATTATATGCATTTCGAGTTGCTCTTACGTCATTCTCAACGTGTATTTATCAAGATTTTATATTCCGTGATTTGCTTATGATGCGTTGTAATATCGGTTAAAGCTTTGACACTCGTATTAAAGGTTCGCAAGCCTTCGTCACTTACATCGGTTGTTATATCATTTCCCTTTCTTTTGGCCGCCTTGACCTTCATTGGGAATTGATCAAGGTCAGAATGAGCCGTTTCACTAGTGAACACTTCGTCCATAATGTTCTTGTCTTATTTGTTGGACTAAGTTCGATAACCGACATTGTCGGACACAACTCATTGGAACATCAGCGTGTTGTGCAAGAACTTAGCCATTGCATTGTTGAATATGTCGTCGTTAGAATTTTCACTTGTCCACACTTCGACGCAGTGGTTGTTGATGCTACAAAAGTCCTGGGACATATTTTGAATATAACCCCAATGACATTTCAATTATTTTGATGTACTGTCACAACCCATATCACGAGGGACGGCGCACGCGCCAGAGCGTGACTGGGGGAAAAGAAAAGAACTGGGGAAGAAAGGGGGACATGAAACGTGTAATCATGATAGAAGAATTGTCCTTGAAAAATGGACAGTAACTTGTTTATAATAAGGACTAATTTGAATGGGGGAAGAGACAAATAAATCCACCAGTAGATATAGTCAACAATGATGTCATGATCAATGAACAATCGGATGCAAAGAGATGAAATGCAAGACGGGGTTGGAGATTATAGCTCGTTACATGGGAGCGGTAATCCAGAATCCCAAGCGGCCAAATCATCCAATAGGAGCCGTCAATGAAGGGCGGACTTTAGTGAGTCTAGCTCGCCAAAAGGAGTCACTCACCCAACTCGCCAAGTGTGGTTGGTGCTACACGACAACATCACAAGGAGTCGAGGAGTAGAGCGTCCAAGAGGGGTCGACTACTTCTAAACTCTCCTATGAACATGAATGCATGTAATAGACAATAGTAATTCTCGTGAATGAACAATGGATCATTTTATTGTGATGAATCCAATAGTACGAAGAATCTGAAACTGAAAAAGAACATGTTGGTCCCGAAAGAGTAAGGTTTGGTGTATGTGGGGGGGAATACACCAAATACAGAATTTTCAGTTTACTTGGTTGATTATTAGAGAGTTCAAGCTATTCTTTAAATAAGAAATTGCTTTTCAGATGACTGACCAGATTGATCAACCGATCGATACCAGATCAGTCCAAACAGATTGCTCTCTAGTGTAGATGTTTAGACAATAATAAGAGTGATCTTATTACTTTCTAAGTATTGTGTGTGCGGAAATATGGTGGATTTAGTTGGTACTCTTATATAGAAAACCTTAGTGATTAACCAGATTGTTAAAGCAGATTGATTTAGATGCAATCTATATGGAAGTGTAGGGAGTTAGTAATAATAAACAGCTAAAAGTAAATATGCAGAAAGATAAATAACACAGTTGTTTAACGTGGTTCGAGAAATCCCTACGTCCACGATCTGATCAAAACTAGACCAGATTATCCACTACTAGGATACTCTTCTTCTTTATACTCGTGGAGAACGAGTCACAAGTATCAATCAAAACTAGAAGGATACTTATGCACGAAGTAAGGGTCGTGTCCCATTACAACAGATTACCTCTACGTTACCACTAGAAAAACTACTAGCTAGCAAGGTGATCTCCTTTCTCTCGATAAGACAGACTTGAATCGAGGTTGGTTTTATGTGATATAGAATCATAAGCAGTTTGAAGCTCTTAGTCTGATGCAGAGATGATTACTAAGGAATGATATTTCTTGTTATCGCGTCCTTATCTCCAGACTTTGATCTTCAAATATATAGGTATTGAATTTGAAATCCTAACCGTTGTTGATTGGCGTGAGATAGATTGAAGATTGCCAATCAATGATATCCATCAAATTCCAAAAAGCAGATCGCTAACGGTTACTTTCCTTCTTCGTGTCAATCATGGATTCTCCTTCCAAACCCTATTGGATGGACTTCAAGGTTTACGTGGCAAATGGATATGATGCGTAGGATGATGTCATCTAGTGGTTTGATGACTCTATCGATCTGGTGCTTAGCTGTGAACATCGATCTTGTCGGTGATCTGGTCGAAGGCTGTCCTAGCAGATCGATTTCTTCTTGGCGAAAAATCTTGGTCTTCATCCTATACTATTTAAAGAAATGACTTTTATAGGAATAATTCCTTTATATATGCCTAGTCATCTCCTAATCTGTTCTCTATCAGAATTCACTTTATACGTAGTGATCTGTTAACATGTAGAAAAGTTTAGCACCAATAAAAGCTATAAAACCTAAGTAAGTTTCGAAAGATCATCATCAAAACCTAAGTACTTCGGGGTTCCCAACAGAACATGAGCTTGACAGCGTAATATATAACATGACATTTTGCAACAACCCTTTCCTTAGCCTCGCACAACAACACCAACCGCTCAATCTGCAAAACAATTTGAAAACATTTTGCAGGGCTGAGTACTAATGTAACCCGTGAGTTATGCCATTTAAAAACCTTTTGCGAAATCATTTTCTGAAAAGGAATATCCATGCTAGAACAGTATCGCATAGAAAGTTTTAAAACAGAAATGTCATTCTATGCATACCAAAACCATTGAGATCTCATTTTCCTTGGCTCAATAATTACATTAGATACCCTTCTATGAACATATGGGGACAGCCCATAGAGGTCCATCATTTATGTTCTTCATTAGTAGGAAACTTTTCCCAAACTAACATCACTCGAGAATATATAGGGACAGCCCACATAAACCCACATGTACACTAACCATGTGCCAGTGCGCTAACATAGCACATGATCTGATCGTCATGCTTGAGGTATCACTTATCCAATAAGGAGCAAAACATTTTAACATTAACATCTATTTTGATTTTCATAAATATCAGAGCTTAATAACTCAAAAATACAATTGTAAACATATATATATCCACCTATTAGCAAATACCAATACCGTGTGATAACCGTAAATCAGGCAAACATCTCGTTCACAATCGTAAGCACCAGACAATTATACCGAACAACCTTTGTCCTCAAATCCCAAAACGCAATGCGAATAAAGTGAAAACAAGTAACCGAGAGTTTTCTAGGTCTTCTAAGGTCATTTTGGCAATACCCGGATTTTCAAATCAACTTGGCCCTGAAGGCAAAAATACTTAGAACATTATTCCCTATAGGAATATGTAAAAATATTTTTAAAATATTCAACTTTACCTCAAAACTTACTCAAGAAGATTCGTAGTCTTTTTCAAATTTATGAAAATTGGAACGATAAAAATTAATGAAATCTCTTTTATAAAATTCCATATTTTTTTCTCTACATGTACTATAAATTTTTCGAAAAACGATTGACCCTGAATATTTTTCCTTTTGAAAAATATGAAATAATGCAATAAATCATGACATGCCGATCCTTACCGGGATCCAAATCTAAAATAAAATCCGGTAGAGTAACGGATCTTATGATCACAAACTCAAAATCTTAAGGGACCTTAGCAGTGTGATAGACTGATAGTCATGAACAGGAAAATGAATGAAGTAGAGAACGAATGAGAAATAATGAAGATAACGGTATCGGAACGATGGCGGCGGAGACTCGACGGCGGCTGAGCCACCTTTGTCAAGCTCCATGCCTATCATCGACCTTACCCTGACATACCTTAACTTGGATCTGTCTTCGATTCTCAAACTTGCAGAACCTCGATAATTAAAAATGATAGAAAGAAGAAGAGATGAGAAGAGAGGAGAAGGAGGGGAGGAAAGTTCCACTGATGAAATGAGCAAGGAAGCTCTGCGCCCATCACCCCTTTTTATAGGTGAGATTTTGATTTTTTTTAATATTATTTATATTATATTATATTATTATTAATGCTTTAACCTTAAAACGTCATAATTTCTGCGTACGATCTCCTTTTCGAGTAAATCCAAAGTCAACATTTGTCTTTCTTACTACTCTACACAATGACTATAATATTGATATACTTTCGGTCATGCATGGAAACACTAATTTTTATACGACGTGCTTAAACTTCAAAAATCCGTAGCGGCTATGTACGAACTTCTTTCGGGAAAACATAGTGTCAATATTTTTGTTTCGAAAAACCATACAAAATGAGTATAATATTGACATGCTTTTGACTTATGCATGAAAAATTCAATTTTAAAAGAAACGTTTAAAAAAGTTTTACCAGGTGCCAATTTCGAACTTCTTTTCGGGAAAACTTAGTGTCAATATTTTTGTTTTGAAAAACCGTACAATATGAGTATAATATTGAAATACTTTTGACTTATGCATGAAAAATTCAATTTTTAAAGAAACGTTTAAAAAAGTTTTACCGGGTGCCAATTTCACATGTTAGGTTCTAATAGGGTCTAGTGTCTCCCTAAAATCCTTAACTAGTCCTAGTAAGATATCTAAACTTTATTAGGAAAATTCGGGGTATTACATCCCTCGAAATTTCACGCGTCTTGATACCGTAAATCTTGATGTCACACTTTTACTTCATCTCGACATTTCTCATGTCACTGCTTATTCATGAGCATTCTTAATTCATATCCATGATACTTCTATCTCATAATCTTATTCCAGAAGTAGACGCGATAGTCGGAAAAAAATTCGTAACGCCAAGAGTATGAAGTGTAGATCTTATGAAGGAATAAGTATATATAACAAAGCAAGGTTATATATAAATATGTATAAATATGAATAAACGGTGCCTCAAAAGAGGACTTTTTATTTATATATGAAAGACGGTGCCTCCAAGGAAGACTTTTATATATATATAAAACTTTGAAAGAATCGGACCCATTTCGAAAAATGGAATATTTATATTTCTCATCTATCGTTCTTATTAACTAGTATAGTTCACCTTGTAATTAGAAGGATCGTTGGTTCATCTCCTGATTTGGCCTCATCAGTATTCTAGTATCGATCACTAAACGTTTTCTTAGAGAGTGAATCTATTACCTTTTGTACGTTTTCTTCTTTTTGAGATGTATCGTTCATTTCACGTTTTCTCATGAACCATTCGCCACATATTTATTTCACTCATAACAAAGCAAGTGTAAAAACTCACTCAAATTGCATGCATAAAGACATTTAGTAAAACATAAATGTTGGTCCCGAAAGAGCAAGGTTTGGTGTATGGGGGGGGAATACACCAAATGCAAACTTTTCAGTTTACTTGACTAAATTAATCAGAGAGATGTAAGCTTTCTGATTTACAGATTGCTCAAAGTGATAGAACAGATTGATTTTCAATCAATTAGACTCTATCCAGATAAATTCTCTCAAGTGAGATATACAAAGCAGAAAGCAAGTGTGAACTTGTTTTCAAACTAAGTATTGTGTGCGGAATAATGGTGGACTTTAGTCGGTGCTCTTGTTATGAAAATCTTTTGAAGACTTAATCGAATATTTAGGAAGTTGATTAAGAATGCAGATTTGAATGAGTATGATAGATGCAGAATAAAGATAACTGAATATAAAATGCAGAATTTAAATAACACAGTTATTTTTACGTGGTTCGGGAAACCCCCTACGTCCACGGTCTAATCCAAACTGGATTAGATATCCACTACTAGGATACTCTTCTTATTTAACCTCGCTGAGAACGAGCCACAAGTTCCAAGTACAAACTGGTTTGAAACTTATGCACGAATAAGGGTCGTGTCCCTTTACAACTTACAGAAAACTACTGTAAACAGAGGCTATCTTCACGTTAATCCACTAGAAAACTACTAGCTAGTAAAGATCTCCTTCTCTCGATAAGACAGACTTGAATCGAGGTGGTTTGGTGTGATTATGATCACGAACAGGTTGAAGCTTAAGTCTGATTTAGAGATAGAGTGCTTGAAAGTGTTTCTGCTGTATAGCGCTTGTGTATATTCTTGTTCTTCTATATATTCAGACTTTAAATCTTCAAACATATATAGGCTCTGAATTTGAAATTCTAGCCGTTTGTTGATTGGCTTGATTTGATTTGTTAATTGCCAATCAATCGTATCCCTTATTTCCTTGTAGATTTGTTGAATGAATCTTTTATGAATGGTAAGCAGATCATCTGTGATTGCTTTCCTTCTTCATATCAATCAATGATTCAGTTTCTATTTCTTTGATGGAGAGTCTTTAATGCTTTGTTGACAGATTTGGTTCTGCTCTTTCTGGTTGGCTTCTACCCTTCTGGTTGTACCCTTTCTGGTCTAGTGACTTTGAGATGCTTTTCTGGTTGAGCATACGTTAACCATTTTCTGGTTGAACTACTTTCTGGTAAAAAAGACTTTCTGGTAGGAGTACTTTCTGTTAGAATACTTTTTGGTAGAGTACCTTCTGGTAGAAATACTTTCTGTTCGAAGCATCTTCCATCTTTTAACTTTCTGTCAAAGTTAACTAGCTTCATTTTGAGACTCTCTGATTTAGCATTCTGTCTTGAGACTTGCTGGTTTGAGATTCTCTGTCTTGAGACTTAGCTTTCTGTCCCAGCCTTCAACTTGAGACTTGCTGGTTTTAGCGTTATGTCTCTAATCTTAGTCTTCTGCTCTAGCTTTCTGTTCCAGCCTTCTGCTCCAGACTTGCTGGTTTGACTTTCTGTCAAAGACAAAATCCATCTTTCTGGTTGAATTAGCTTCGACCATCTGGTTTACTGAAAACAGAAATAAGATGTACAGAACATGTATAGTTCCAAGTGTGTTTTGTAAGAGCATCATCAAAACTTAATAAAGTTTTATGGGGTTCCCAACAATAAATTACGTAACATACATCATATAACATTCCTCTTTTCCTTTCAATTTCCCTTTTCCTTTCCATTTCCATTTCCTTCACATTCCCTTTTCCTTTTCTTAGTCACAATGGGTCCATAATTCCCAATATGACAAAATATTGCGTTTCCATAAAAATCCATTCACATTTTCATCCAAATCATCAAAATAACATTTTCAAAAAAATCTCATGAATCATTTTAAAACATTTTCAAAATATTTTCATGAAACCAAAAATCCTGCACATTTTAAAAACATTTTTGAAAAAATAAAGTACCTTTCATTTTCGTTGAGGGTGGTGTAACAGCGAGCTAAGGGTTGTTGTACCTGTTGGAGTTTAGAAGAACAAGATCTAAACACTCAATTCAATAGAGTGGGCATGGTCCAGAGAAAAGAACTGCTCTCATACAACTTTTTCACGACCCGTATCCCGAGGGACGGCGCACGCGCCAGAGCGCGACTGGGGGGAAAGAATAGAAGTGGGGAAGAAAGGGGGACATAGAACGTGTAATCATGATAGAAGAATTGTCCTTGAAAAATGGACAGTAACTCGTTTATAACTAGGACTAATCTGAATAGGGGAAGAGGCAAATAAATCCACCAGTAGATTATAGCTCGTTACATGGGAGCAGTAATCCAGAATCACAAGCGGCCAAATCATCCGATAGGAGCCGTCAATCAAGGGCGGACGTTAGTAAGCTTAGCTCGCCAAAAGGAGTCACTCACCCAACTCGCCAAGTGTGGTCGGTGCTACAAGACAACATCACAAGGGGTCGAGGAGTAAAGCATCCAAGAGGGGCCGACTACTTCTAAGCTCTCCTACGAACATGAATGCATGTAATAAACAATAGTAATTTTCGTGAATAAACAATGAATCATTTTATTGTCATGAAGCCAATAGTACGAAGAATCAAAGACTGAAAAAGAACATGAGCTTGGCAACGTAATATATAACATGACAGTTTGCAACAACCCTTTCCTTAGCCTCGCACAACACCACCAACCGCTCAATCTGCAAAACAATTTGAAAACATTTTGCAGGGCTGAGTACTAATGTAACCCGTGAGTTATGCCATTTAAAAACCTTTTGCGAAATCATTTTCTGAAAAGGAATATACATGCTAGAACAGTATCACATAGAAAGTTTTAAAACAGAAATTTCATTCTATGCATACCAAAACCATTGAGATCTCATTTTCCTTGGCTCAATAATTACATTAGATACCCTCCTATGAACATATGGGGACAGCCCATAGAGGTCCATCATTTATGTTCTTCATTAGTAGGAAACTTTTCCCAAACTAACATCACTCGAGAATATATAGGGACAACCCACATAAACCCACGTGTACACTAACCATGTGCCAGTGCGCTAACATAGCATATGATCCGATCGTCATGCTTGAGGGATCACTTATCCAATAAGGAGCAAAACATTTTAACATTGACATCTATTTTGATTTTCATATATATCAGAGCTTAATAACTCAAAAATACATTTGAAAACATATATACACCCACCTGTCAGCAAATACCAATACCGAGTGATAACCATAAATCAGCCAAACATCTCGTTTGCAATCGTAAGCACCTGACAATTATACAGAACAACTTTTGGCCTCAAATCCCAAAACGCAATGCGAATAAATTGAAAACGACGAACCGAGAGTTTTCTAGGTCTTCTAAGGTCATTTTGGCAATACCCGGGTTTTCAAATCAACTTGGCCCAGAAGGCAAAAATACTCAGAACATTATTCCCTATAGGAATATGTAAAAACATTTTTAAAATATGTAAGTTTACTTCAAAGCTTACTCAAGAAGATTCGTAGTCCTTTTCAAATCTATGAAAATTGGACCGATAAAAATTAATGAAATCTTTTTTATAAAATTCCATAATTTTTTCCCTAAATCATGACAGAATAATGGATCCTAACCGGGATCCAAATCTAAAATTAAATCCGGCAGAGTAATGGATCTTATGGTCAGAAATTCAAAATCTTAAGGGACCTTAGCCGTCTGATAGACTGATAGTCATGAGCAGGAAAATGAATAAAGAAGAGAACGGATGAGAAAGAATGAAAATAACGGTATCGGAACGATGGCAGCGGAGACTCGACTGCGGCTGAGCCACCTTTGTCAAGCTCCATGCCTACCTTCGACCTTGCCCTGACATACCTTGACTTGGATCTATCTTCAATTTTCAAACTTGTAGAACCTCAATACTTAAAAATGATAGAAAGAAGAAAAGAGGAGAAGAGAGGAGAAGGAGGGGAGGAAAGTTCCAACGATGAAATGAGCAAGGAAACTCTGTCGATCACCCCTTTTTATAGGTGAGATTTTGATTTTTTTAATATTATTTATATTATATTTTATTATTATTAATGCTTTAACCTTAAAACGTCGTAATTTCTGCATACGATCTCCTTTTCGAGCAAATCCAAAGTCAACATTTCCTTTTCTTAATACTCTACACAATGGCTATAATATTGATATACTTTCGGTCATGCATGGAAAAACTAATTTTTATACGACGTGCTAAACTTAAAAAATCCGTACAAAATGAGTTTAATATTGACATGATTTTGACTTATGCATGAAAAGTTCAATTTTTAAAGAAACGTTTAAAAAAGTTTTTACCGGGTGCCAATTTCACATGGTAGGTTCTAATAGGGTCTAGTGTCTCCCTAAAATCCTTAATTAGTCATAGTAAGATATCTAAACTTTATTAGGAAAATTCGAGGTATTACATGTGCGCTGTTTGGAAGAATTGTCGCATTTTCAGTTGAAGGGATTGTTTATGCGAGACCTATATACCTCGCACCTTTTGGTTGGTTCTTATGATAGGGTCATAAATTGTGTCGAGCCATGTTCGACAATATTTTTTTTTCAATTTATTGACTTTATCTCCATGATTTTTATATTTATTAGTTTAATCTCCATGATTTTACAAAGAAAATAGACCTTAAGAAGAGCGAATACGCATCCACTTCTTGGCCAACTTTCCCAAAGATCAAAAGGTTGTTGTATAGCTTCTGTTTGAGGTCTGACACGTCAAATGTCCTGCAAAACAAGCTCGAAGAAAAGGTTCGGGTTCTCCGAGGAGAGTCTGTGACACTCAAGTCAAGTAAAAGAAGACTGAGTAAAATGCTTAAAATGCGTAAGAATAGTGTGTAGAGTAAGAATATATGCTAACCTTAATAAATGAAAATGAACGGGGTACATATAGTTATCACATAGAGGGCATAGAAATAATATCATACAAACTTCATGTCAATAGAACCATCATCAAATCCTCTCCAATAAAAAAACAACCGCGTTATAGTGGTCATCTAAGGTTAGAGAATATCCACGTCACATGTTGTTATTATGGGCAAGTATGTAATGCCCCGCTAGTTTATTATTTATTATTATGTAATGAAATTCGCATAAAGAAATTGCGTTATAAATTTTGAAAGATCGATTAGCTGATCGATATAAGTTGCTCTTGTTCGTCCAATTTATAAATTAGATCATACATGATAAGTATAATTTAGAATTTATTCTTAAAATAATAGAATTCTATTAAAATGTTATAGTATTTAGTCTTTGTCATATATAATCGATAATGAGTCATACTTATGATTTAATTTCCACGACAAATAGATAATAAGTTGACAAGTTTAACCAAAACTTATGTAAAATAAAATATTAAATGGTTAATTTATTATTATGTCTTAGTAAGATAGATATATGTATACATATTTTAGAAAAGTTTATTACTATACGTTCATGAACATTGAGGTGATGTAGAGGCATATTTATATGTGCAAGATATAAAGAAGTCCATCTATGTAATTTAGGTGATGCAGACACAAATTTAAAAAGTGAGTTATATGTAATTTAGGTGATGCAAACAAAGTTTAAGTCATGCAGGTTGTAATTAGACTATAGAAGTGAAAGTCGATACCAAATTTTCTATGCAGATTCTTAAATATTCATTCAAAATTCATAAATCAGATTTTGGAAATAAATTACACATTTTGTACTTCAAATTTTCATAATGATATTATAGGAATAAGCAAATCAAAAAATATTAAACAAAGGGGAAATATGAATTTAGTACTATGCTAGACTAGAGTAAAGAAAGAACAGAGAGGTTGCTGGAATGCCTTGCTTGATGGTGATAAAGGTAGAAGCGAAAAAACAGCAGCTACACTTTTCCTAGTCCTTAGAAAAAAATCTATGCACATTAAATAAAGTAATATCAACAATGATATGCCCCTAACGTCAGATTTGCAACAGTAGATGTGTAGTAGTAGGATTTCAGTAAAGTAATAGACAGTAATAGACACTAGACTTATATAGGCTAAAAATAGATGTAGGAAAGAGGCAAAGAATTATATGAGAAGAAAACACTCAAGTGCCCTCATGAAAAATTTATATGAGCAGCTCAACATACATATACTTTTAATCTTAGCAAAATTACCTCTTTAAATACCTACATATACCAGCAAAAATATACCTCTAAACATATCAAATTACTTCCCAAAAACACTTAGAAAATTTACAAGAAAATACAAAAAAATCTACGCAAATCATATCTCAACAAAGAAGCACCCAAACCATTTCAAATCCAAATGTGTAAGGTATACACAATTCATACTTTAAGCTTTATTCTTTTAGTACTTAGTTCAAACACTTATTCTACTTTTAAATTATACTCCAGACTAAATTTAGACCAATTATAGACTTTCCTTACTTCACATTCACTTCTGAACTCAAGTAATTTTAGAAACAAAGAACATATTAGATTTATTATGAAAGTCTTTAACAACTTTTAAAATATTCTTAGCTTCAAGAGTTAGCAAACTTGGAACTTAGAAAACTGAAAAGTTCGTTCAGATTATAAATAGTTAAGAAAACGAGGCACAAATTACAGAACATTAACATATTCTTTCAGATTAAGAAACCTAACTCATAAGATTATGGACTTTCAGAAATGAAAATACTGAAGATTTAGATTCAGAAATTGCAATCTAAAATAGAACCCGAAACAAGACAACAATTTTAGTAAACATTAGCAAAGCTCACAAATTTCATACTACAATCTCATCCTTAAAAAACCATAAAAATCAGTAATGGACAAAACAAATTTCAGATTAGAACTAGCTTTATCCAAAAGCTCATAACCAAATTCAATCACAAATAACTAAACATCCAAAATATAGACAATTCACTCTAAATTGAAAAGGAAATCTAAGTATAGAAACTGAAACATATAAGAGTGAATTATAACACAGTCGGTTTCTTTGTAGAACAAGGTACACAACCTAGACAGACTTGGACAGTCTAATCTGTAAAATATTGCGATATCATTTGATCCAAGAGCTGAACTAAACCCGCAAAATGATGTCGGTATGTATATGCTGTTAGACATGCTTGCATATATATATATATATATTGTGAGGTTTGACAGTGAGATAATTTCTTCGTCCTGGTTCTTAGAACAAGGTCTCTGTAATTGATTCATTTCTCAATCTGTGGACGATGACATTAGTATACATGTCGATTAGTTACTTTTTTGATTAATTTATAGTTAAGGGTTTTTCGTAACCCAGTAAAGTAATGTCTTGGGCTATAATAATTGGTTAGCGAGAAGTACTGGACTATCATTGCATAGAGTTGCATCTCGGTTAACTTCGAGTTGATTAAATCCACATGAGGCGTTTAGAAAGACTTTATTATATAACAAACCCGATTGGTTGGAATTTATTCCATATATAATAACCAAGGACCGAGTCTACGTTTGACCAAGACAATTAATTAAATTTAATTGGGTCAAAATCACTCTGAAATTAATTAAATTAAGTTATGATTTTGACTTGGTTAAATTAATTTAAACTTATTCAAATTTCAAACTAATTTGAATAAGATGAATTTGTTAGAGATAAAGTAGGATTAAAAGTCTAATATTAGAAGGTCTTATTCATTCTTCTTTGAAGCCATAACCTAGCCCAAAATATCTATATATAGGGAGAGAAGGAGGGGGCCCGATTTTATCCTCATTATTCAGTAGAGAAATCCGCCCCTAGGAGGTTATTTACTTTCCTTATTTCTGAAAATTAGGGTATTCATATTCCCAATTTTTTATTTTCTCTTTCTCCAAAAGTTTGATAGATTATGATTCACACAATAGTCAACATGTAGGTCAAGAATAGGTTTGAAGCGTTGGAGGTCTGATCGAAGGATACATCAATCGGAGTGGATTGTTGTTCGTTGCTGACGATCTAAATCGTCTCTCCACAAACGAAGGATTAAGAGAAGGAGAAATGTATTATTCCACATTATTTTCTCCTTTGTGGTATTATTTGTCTATGAATTAAGTATTTGCATGATTAATTGAACTTGTGGATCCTGCGCATAAGAGAGACCCTCATACGGGTTCCTTTAGAACATAGAGAGAGTAGAAAGAGAGCAGCGAGAACCGGTGGAGGAAGGGACTTAGACGAGGGAGAAAGGAAAGAGGGGCGAAGTGTTAGGATTTGTATACCTCAAAGCATGCTTTATGCTTTGACGATGTATCAGACTTGTTTTCAAGTGCACTTTAATGAGAATAAATGTTTCGATCATTCATTTGTTATTTATTATTGTTATATATTGAATTGCATACAAGTCCATTTATTACTATTTTAGACTGTGTGGTGGATTGATGATCACGGAAGGTAACACAGTAGGCTAATTTGTAATATAAAGTTACGGATGATGTTCTCTCGAAACACACTTAGATTTTATTTTGTTTTGCTAGGTCTTATTCTGTTCTAAATTGTACCAGATCACTAATATATTAAGTGGATTTGATAGAGAACATGATCTTAGTTCAGATTAGAGAATGACTTGAAATGTAAAGGACTACACCCTATAGAAGTTATTCTACCTTCTGTTCGAGGACTAGATGATCAACAGCAGACCACAAGCAAGCAGATGATCTGTCCGAGGGCCATTCGATCTGATTACCGTGAATTTATTCACAAAGACTGGAATCATCTTTGGAGCATACTGGAGTAGACTGAATATTGACCAGATCGACATCAATCTTTTTTGACCAGATTGTTGCTACAAAGTGAGCCAGCCTGGACCAGATCAACTGGCATTCACTTGCTTGTCTATATTGACTGATGAGGATTCCAAACTCATTGCCAAATCAACAAATCTCACGAAGAAGGAAAGTACATCTATTAGAGATTAAAATTGGAAGGAGAATCAATCAACACGCGAAGAAGGAAAGAAGTATCTGTCAACGATCTGCTTTTCACATTTATTGAAGATTCGGTCAAACTTTCCAAAGCAAGAAGAGTTAAATGAGGGATTCATATCTCTTGATTGGTAAATCACATTTACTTCAAACCAATCAAGGCTAACGTTAGAATTTCAAAATTCTACACCTATAAAAGCTTAGAACCAAGACTAGAAGAGTATGTAATTATTATCAACGATCAAACAAGCTCTTATTCTGCTCAGAAATCAACTCACTTGTCAAAGCTCTACTTGAGAAGATTTCTACACACCACATCGTGTTCTAAGCCATTCATGATCGAAATCACACCACTCGATTCAAGTCTGTCTTATCGAGAAGGAGAAGGAAGATAGCTTCGCTAGATAGTAACTTTCTAGTGGATTAACGTGAAGATATCTTATTGCAGTTTTTTACTGTAAGTTGTAAAGGGACACGACCCTTATTCGTGCACAAGTTTCAACCAGATTGTGTTTGAAACTTTTGGCTCGTTCTGAGCGAGTATAAAGAAGAAGAGTATCCTAGTAGTGGATATCTAATCCAGTTTGGATTGGACCGTGGACGTAGGGGATTTCCCGAACCACGTAAAATAACTGTGTTATTTATATTCTGCATTTACTTTCAGTTGTTTATTCACAAACCAACACATCCATTCAATCTGAAAAGTTTGCATTTGGTTTATTCCCCCCCCCCCCCCATACACCAAACCTTGCTCTTTCGGGACCAACTCTCTAAATAATTAATATGAGCTTGGACAAATCCATAATCAGATTAAATTAATTTTCAAGTCTCCTCTTGAGCCCAATTGAATTTAATTAATTGGTTGGCCCACTTTTAGACATAAATTAATTAATTTAAATTAAATTATCGTCCAATTAATTAGTCCATGTAAGTGAAATAAAGAGCAGTTCAATTATAAATATTTATCGACTACACTATAGGATAAATATTGAACTCATCTTGATTCATTCGAATTACGGACGTAACCCCTTTGTCGGTAATTATTTCCCGTGTTTAAGATTTTCTAAATCCATTAATTAATTGAGTTTGCTGACAACTCAAAATTAATTTATATATTTATTCGTGAAAGATCCAGTTCAGACCTTTAATATTACATATGGAATAAATTCTCAACCGGCTGGGTTTCTTATATAACAAACCTTTCTGAACGCCTCACGTGGATTTTATCAACTTATGTCACAAAGATGTAATTCTGGCTAAGCCGATGACTACTTTTAGAGTTACAAAAAACTCGCAAGCGTTGATGAATCAAAGCAGCGTATAATCAACCGCCTATACTAATGTCATCATCATAGATTAAGAAGTAATTAATTTTCGAGACCTCGTTCTATGTATCAGCACGTTAGAACTTATATCACTGTGAAACCTTTTATACATACCTACATCATTCTGCGGGCTAAGGTCAGCTCTCGCATAAAAATGATATCGCAATCTTTACTGACTAGATTGTAACTTTATATTATATAGGAGCCGACTATGTTACCTTCCGTAATCATCGATCCACCACACAGTTTACAATTGTAATAAATGGACTTATTTGCAATTTAATATTGAATAATAATAAATAACAAATCAATGATAGAAACATTTATTCTCATTAAAGTGCAATTGAAAAAAAGTCTAATACATCGTCTAAGCATAAAGCATGCTTTGAGGTATACAAATCCTAATAATCTCCAACTTATACTCAAAAATGCTTTAGAGTATACAATTTGTGTCTCATGACATCACAAATCTCCCACTTATACCTAAAGCAGGTCCATTACATGTTTCACCCCAAATCCCTCTAAGTGTCTCTCCAATGTTTTACCATTCAGACTCTTTTAAGGATTAGTCAATTTGTAATCAGACACTACCTTGGATAATACTACTTCTCCCCTTCTTACTATATCTAAAATGATATGGTACTTCCTCACAATGTGTTTGCTTTCTTTGTGGATCCTTAGTTCCCTTGAGTTTTCCATTGCACCTGAGTTATCACAATAAACCGTGATACTCAAAGGCATACTAGGAATCACATCTAGGTCTATCAAGAAGCTCCTGAGCCAAATCGCTTCCTTTCAGGCCTATTTCACGACCACATATTTGGTTTCCATGGTGGAGTCTGTGATGCATTTCTGCTTCACACTCCTCCATGTCATGGCTCCGCCTCTCAAATTAAACACATAACTGGAGGTCAATGTCCTCGAATCTCGGTTCATCTGTAAATCAAAATCTGTTTAACCCAAAGGATAAAGGTTGTCCGACTAGTAAACCAAAAAACACTCCCTAGTCCGTTTAAGGTACTTGAGTATGTTCTTTACTGCCATCCATTAATCCTTTCTTAGGTTAGACAAATATCTTGCTCCAAGCCTCAGCAAAGTAGTTATCCGGCCTACTGCAGAAGTATAAGGTATCTATCTCATCTCTTCTTTCTCTACATTAGTCTTATAACACATGTCCTGAGAAAGTACGATTCATGTCTGAAAAGTAAGAAACTCTTCTTGGAATCTTGCATTCTAAAGCGTCTAAGTATAGTCTCGATATTGGACTCTTGAGATAGGCACAACATTCTCTTTCTTCGGTCAGGAATGACCCTGATCCCTAGAATGTATCGTGCTTCTCCTATGTCCATCATATCGAATTCTTGGACATGTATGCTCTAACGTCCGACAACATCTTCTTGACACTTCCGATCAAGAGAATGTCATCTACGTATAGTACCAAAAAAACAACTGTCTTTCCCTCACACTTCTTGTACACACATCTTTCGTCAGGGCACTGATCAAATCTTTAGGACTTGATAACCTGATCAAAACAAAGGTTTCATGACCGCGAGGCTTGCTTAAGCCCATAAATGGACTTCTTAAGCTTCCACACCATGTGTTCCTTTCCTTGAACTACATAGCCCTGGGTAGTTTCATATGGATAATTTCTTCAAGAATTCCGTTTAGGAAAGCTGTCTTCACATCCATTTTCCATACTTCCCAATCCATATGTTGTAACTGACAAGAGTTTACGAATAGACTTGAGCATGGCTACTGGTGAGTAGGTGTCATCATAATCGATACCTTCTTTATGAGTATAGCCCTAAGCTACTAGTCTAGCCTTGAAGACAATGATTTTACCGTTAGTTTCTCATCTCCGCTTGAAGATCCATTTACTCCCACTAGCCTTGCAGCCTTCGAGTAGATCAACTAGCTCGAATACTTCCTTGTCTACCATGGATTACAGTTCAGACTCCATCACCTCTTGCAAGAGATGACAGTCCTTGTCTTGGACCGCTTCGTCAAAATTCTATAGGTTCGATTCATCTAGTCTTGGGACTGAGTTAGATGCCCCTCCCAAACCAATGAATTGGTTGGGTTGACGAACAACCCTCCCACTACGACGAGGCTCCACTACTGGCGGTACAAGTGTTTGGGTTGGTACTGATGGTGGTTGCGTTTCTTTTAAATTTGGACAAGCTATAGTTTTTATTTCCTCGAGAACTATCTTGCTTTTGGGCTTGTGGTTGTTCACATAGTCAACTTCTAGAAATCGAGCATGGGTGCTAATCACAACCTTTTGATTTCTGAGACTATAATACTCCCACTATTTTGTCTTTCTAGGATAGCCTACGAACAGACACAACTCAATACGAGGTTCCAACCTGTTGGGATCCCTTTTCTAGTATGTGTGCTAGACAACCCCACACTTAGAGATGTCTTAGACTGGGCTGGCGCCTTGTCCACAGCTCAATCGGTGTCTTAGGGATCGACTTGGACAATACCAAGTACAATGTGTAATCTGCTGTCTCTAGGACATATCCCAAAAACGAAATAAGCAACTTTGCAGAACTCATCATAGATCTCACTATCTCTATAAGCATTCTATTCTGTGTTTCTCCTACCCCATTTTGTTGGGGTGTACCCGGTGCATTTAACATGGATTGAATCCCTGCTTCCAACAAGTGGTTCAAAAAACTCAACACTGAGGTATTCGCCTCTGCGATCAGAACGCGTAAACTTGATAGTCTTTTTCTGATGATTCTCCACAAGTACCCTGAATTCCATAAATTTTTGAAAGAATTCCTACTTGTGGTGCATCAAATAGACATATCCGTATTTTGAGTAATCATCAATGAAAGTGATGAAATACTGCATGCCACCATTGTCCTAAGTCGACATTGGACCACAAACGTCGGAGTGAATGATATCTTACACATCGTGGGCTCTATTTCCTTTGACCACCTTAAATGGTCTTTTTGGTCATTTTACCTTTCAAGCAAGATTCACAAGTAGGGTATCGCTCAACTCGAAGTTTATCCAAAGGCCCATGTTCCACTAGCTTTTGATTCCTCCTAAGGTTAATATGTCCAAGTCATAAGTGCCAAAGATATGTATCATTCAACGAAAGACAAGAATATTTTCTCTTCTTGGAGTTAGTCGATAAGTTAAAAGTTGAAGTTAAACGTTGTTTAGTTTGTGCAGATATATTAGTATACAAGTTGTTAACCATAGTGTTGGGAACCCTACGTGTTAAACAGATCACTAGAGATACAGTGAATCCTGTTATGGAACAGATTAGGAGATGACTTGAAATATAAAGGAAATATTCCTACAGAAGTCAATCTCAACTTAGTATAGGATGAAGGTCAAGATTTCACGCCAAAAGGAATCGATCTGCTGTAAACAGACAGCGACCAGATCGATGACCAGATCGATGCCTACAGCGAGAAACCAGAACGATTGAGTCATCAATCCACCAGCTGACATCATCCTACACATCATATGCTCTTGCCACGTCAAGATTAAAAGTCCATCCAACTGGGATTGGAAAGAAGATCTTTTGGTTAACACATAGAAGGAAAGAGACCGTTAGCAATCTGCTTTCCATAACTCAAAAATTGAGTCAACCTTTCCTATATGGCAAGAACAGTTATGATGAAAATCATTGATTGGCAATATATCATCTATCTCACACCAATCAACAACGGCTAGAATTTCAAGTTCAATGCCTATATAGTTGAAGTTAGAGATCTGGAGAAAAAGAGAGAACACACACGAGCTATACTGTTGTCATACTTTCAAGCAATCAATCTGCTATCTAGACTTAGAGCTTCAAGAACTGTGATTCTACATCACACCAACCTACCTCGATTGAAGTCTGTCTTGTCGAGAGAAAGCAGATCACCTTGCTAGCTAGTAGGTTTCTAGTGGTAACGTAGAGGTAATCTGTTGTAAAGGGACACGACCCTTACTTCGTGCATATGTATCACTCTAGTTGTGATTGATACTTGTGACTCGTTCTCCACGATTATAAAGAAGCAGAGTATCCTAGTAGTGGATAATCTAGTCTAGTTTGACCAGATTGTGGACGTAGGGATTTCCCGAACCACGTTAAACAACTGTGTGCTTTACATTCCTGCATCTTTATTTTTGGTTGTTAATTATTCTAACATTCTGCACTATCATATAATTCTGCATCTCAATCTATCTGCTTAAACAATCTGGATTACTCCTAAGATTTTCTAAACAAGAGCAATCATTAATCCACCATTATTCCGCACTCACTCAACACTCAGAAAGTAATAAGATCACTCTTATTATTAGCTAAGTGTTTTCACTAAGAGAGTAATCTGTTTGGACTAAAACTGCTATCGATCTGCACATCGATCTGCCTAGTCATCTACTGAGCAATTTCTTATACAGAATAGCTTGAACTCTCGTACAACCTATCAAGTAAACTGAAAAAGTCTGTGTTTGGTGTATTCCCCCCCCATACACCAAACCTTGCTCTTTCGGGACCAACACATAGTACCAGAACAGATAAACAAGTCTCTATTCTTGATAATAACAGAATCATCAAAAGAAAGAAATTATCCATCCAAAACAAGTTTAGAAACTGAAACAAGATTCTTTCTAAAACTAGGAATAATAAAAACTCATGTAAAACTAAAATGGTAGAGGCAAATTGCAACACTGCGTCTCACACTGCGACCGCCGCCACTGGTGTAGCATCACCGAACAAGATGGAAATGTCCTCGTCTCTAACTGGTTTGGATCGCAGAAGTGCCTGCGAGTCACAACAAACATGGTCAGTGGTGCTTGTATCTACTACCCATGAATGGGCAGAACTTGCCATATAACATGATGTTACAACAAAAACTGAAGACGTACCTTTACTGCTCACCAACTTCTTGTGAAGCGGATTTCTTTTTTCTTCGCCCCATTCATTACTTTCCCCTTCTTAGTAATCTTCGGTACTCCCTTCTTCTTGTCCTTACCCTTTCTAGGGTTGCAGAAGATGCCGGAGCCGATACTACCAACGCAGTCTTGGGCTGGGTTTTTACAATAGCTTCCACTATTTGCAGCTTAACCAGTAGTTCCGTCAATGTGTAATCATTTTTATTCATGATATAGTTGACCTGGAACGACTCAAAGCTCAATGGTAAGCATTGCAGAACGATATCTATCTGAGACTCCTTATCGATTTTCCCACCAAGAGTCTTCATCTCGCTCAAATACCCTATCATCTTCAGGACATGATCCCGAACTAATGATCCCTCTGCCATTGCAACGTTCATCACATTGCAAACATTCATCACATTGAACCGATGATCCCTCTGCCAATGAACCGATGATCGACTCTATGTACCGAACATATCATTTAGACTAAACATGATATCAACGGATATCTTGATGCTTTCATGCTGATGTTGCAAGGCGTTATTTGTTAGTTTAAAAGAGCAAGGTTTGGTGTATGGGGGGGGGGGGGGGGTGGGGATTACACAAAATACAAACTTTTCAGTTTACTTGACTAATTCCTTAGAGAGATCAAGTTTTCCCGTGAAGAGATTGCTTAAGTTTGACTGAACATATCGTTAACCAGATCGATAGCTAGTCTTTCCAAGTAAGATCTCTCTCGTGATAAACACTTAGTAGATAGCAAGAGTGATATTGTTATCAACAGAGCGTTGTGTGCGAAATATGGTGGACTTAGTATGTGCTCTTTATTTGAAAACCATTAGAAAACTTAACCAAGTAGATTAACAGATTAATTAAGAATGCATATTGAATGCTCAAGCTGGTTTGAGAATAAAAACAACTGAAAGTATAGATGCGTAAAGTAAATAACATAGTTTTTTTTACGTGGTTCGGGAAACCCCTTACGTCCACGGTCCAGTCCAAACCGAATTAGATATCCACAACTAGGATACTCTCTTCTTTATACTCGCTGAGAACGAGCCACAAGTTCCAATCACAACCAGATTGAAACTTATACACGAATAAGGGTCGTGTCCCTTTACAACTTGCAGTTACAACTGCTACAGAATACCTTCACGTTAATCCACTAGAAAACTACTAGCTAGCAAAGATATCCTCCTTCTTCTTCTCAATAAGACATACTTAAATCGAGTGGTGTGATTTCGATCACGAACGGCTTAGAGCTCGATCTGGAATGTAGAAATATCCTCAATGAATGCTTCGATGAGTGAGTTAATTGATGTGCAGAGTAATAACTTGTTTGATCATTAGTTATACTTTGTGTGTTACGTACTCTCCCAGACTTGGTTCAAAGCTTTTATAGGTTTGGAATTTTGAAATTCTAACCGTTAGGCTTGATTGGCTTGTAATAAAGGATGTTTTTCCAATCAAGAGATATGAATCCCATAATGTCTTCTCTTGCCTTTTGTGAAAGGTTGACCGAATCCTTGATATATGGAAAGCAGATGATGATTGATTATCTTTCCTTCTTCGTGCTTTGATTGATCCTCCTTCCATTCTTGATGTCTAAATAGATATACTTTCCATCACCGTGAGATCTGCTTATGTGGCAATCTGATTAGGATTCTTCTAAGTACATCTAGACAATTTATTCGTATGTCAGATGACTAGGTTGATTTGGTCCTGGGCTGGCTCACTCCATATTCCATGATCTGGCCAATAGATTAACGTTAATCTGGTCAACATCAATCTGCTCCAAACTATTCCAAAACATAATTGAAACCATAGTGAGTGATCCCTTTATAACTAGATTGAGTGGCCAACGATCAGATCATCTGTTTTCTTGTAGGCTCCTGCTGATCTGCTTTTTCGAATAGAATATCAGCTAACCAGATGACTTCTATAGGATATAATTCTTTACATTCTAAGTCATCATCTAACCTGGTATAAGGACATGTTCTCTATTAGATTCGCTTTATAAGATAGTGATCTGTTACAAGTAGAACAAATAAAGGCCTAACAAACAGAAATAATTCTAAGTGTGTTTCGAAAGAACATCATCAATACTAAGTTTTGTGAAGGCTTCCCAATAACCCTAGTGAAGCATTAAAGGTTGATCTGGTATTAATTTACCAAAAGAGTTCAAGAATCGTTATTAGTTATAACCAACATAAAACATTAATTTGGTTCTGGACAATGAGAAGTCGTCATCACATAACCCACAAATATTATATATCAGATAAGATCAAAGTGAGTTACATGAAAAGTCCCAAAACCAATTAAAGATAAAGACAACAAATGGATAAGATAAAGAATTTCTAAGAAAACCATTTGCCAACTCCTCCCTTCTTCATATTCTCTCTCTGAGCATCGGAGGTCAGCTGTACACTCTCATAAATCCAATCTCGTACTCTTGCATAATTGGTATCGTGGTTTTCAATCTTGTAGCCTTTGATCTTGGCTACTTGGTTGATGTAGTTGAGAATGTAAGTCTTATCTGGTATACTGCTTCCAGGGATCATTGGGCATACCATGTACTCCCTTGCGGGTGCCTATACCTGGAATTTAGCTTTCTCGACAGCCAATATGATCCTCTATACTAGTGCTTTGTCCAAAAAGTTGTCCATGTAGCGTTGGAAGTCTTCATCTGGTGTTGATTCAGAGTAAGTAGGCTCCTTCAGAATGTATCTATTCATAATGAAGCTTTATTTCAGTGATTCCCAATTCTTCTGTTCATCGTTTGGTACCTAGTTGTCCTTGGGTGTCTTCTTCTGTAGTGACAGATTCCAAGCTATGAATGGCTTCTTCTTCTTCTTTTTTGATTGAGGTGTAGCTTGGGATGGTTCTGATGTAGGCGAAGAGAATGGTGTTTGAAAAGACTTCTCTCTGGCCTCTTGTTTTGCCAATCTCTTCTCTCACCCTGTTTGCTCCTTGTAAAACTGTGCCCTGAAAGCTGGGTCATAGGCTTGGTCTTTGCTTACACCAAACAGTAGGAGTTCAGCAATCTGGTCTCCTTCATCTGTTATGGGCTTCTTCCTTTTGTCAGTTGCTTGCTGTGCTGGTTTGGTGGTTGGATCAACTCTTGGTGGAGTGTAGGGTTTATCCATGAAAAAATATTTGTTGTTGAGCTGGTGGCTCCTCTGATAGTCCACATTCTCCACCTTCTGGTGCTCCTTCACCTCCATCTGGTCCTCCATCTGGACCACTCTCCTCTATTCCAGCTTCTCCTCCTGCTCCACCATTTCCTCATTTCCCAGATCTTTCCCCCTTTTTGACATCATCAAAAGTGGTCTTGATGAGTATGTGAAGGGAATCGATCTCAGCCTTCATCTCCTCGGGCTTAAGCTCGACATCTGCTTTGAAGTTAAGAAGGAAAGTTATGTTCTGGTCAGCATCGCCAATCTTCTTCTCCAATCTGTTGTTCATGGTGGTAAGAGTTGCATCATAAGTTCTTTGAAGGTCTTCCACGTTTGTGAGTCTGGTGCTCTGGTGATCAAATTCCGTGGGACTTGGATAGAGCAGATCAACAAGAACTTTGACTTGATTGCTCTTCATGATATCCACAAACCTTTCCCTCTCAAACGTAGCGAATTGAGCTTGGATCTCTGCAGTAGTGGTCTTTTTTTACTTCAACTGTAATGGATGCAGTTTGAGCTTTAACTGCCTCATCAATTAGATCTTTATCTTTGGCTATCAGGTCAGTGATCAGAGTGTGAATATTTTGGATCTTTTCCTCTACAGACTCTAGCTTCTGATCTGATTTCTCTCAAGCTGCTTCAGCTGCTGCTCGGTCATCATCCATCTTTTTGTTAAGCTCCTTGATTTTGTCTCTGATCTTTCGGAGCAAATCCTTATCCATATCACTCACATAGTCCTTCTGATGCTGATTGAAATCAGCAAGGACTTGTGTGGCCTTCTCCTGGATGATGATGCAGGTGGTGGTCATCTGGTCTTGTACCCTCAGTCTGATCAAGTCATCAACCTGTAAATTGTTGAATGACTTCTGCTCTCTCTTAGAATCTCTTCCAGATCGACGAAAGTGACATGCTTCTTCAAACTTGCAGCTGCCCCTTGAGTGTATATCTCATTGGTAGCCTCTCCTCCCATGACTTGCCCCATGGGCTCTTCATCAACTAGGTCAAGGTTAATGACACGTGTCTTCTTCGTCTTCTTCTTAAACTTCTCGGCCTCCTTTTCAGTTTGTACTGTTGCTGCTAGTGTTGCTGTTGCACTAGATGTGCTGGGTTTTTCAGTCTGGTAATCTTCTAGACCACCCATCTCCACATCCTGGTCAGCGTCATCATCTGATCCAGTGACACTTGCGAAGAAATCCATTATATCGGCATAGAATGATTTCAGGTCGATCTTCAGTAGTTTGGCTTCATGTTTCATGACGGCTAGAATCATCTGGTGATATTCTGCCCTTACTTCTCTAATAGTATTTTCTTGTAGAAGACTCAATAGAGTGACCTCTTCCTTCTTCAGTCCTCTATCGATCTGGTCTACAAAAGTGCATCAATGACGAAATACTTGTTGTCTTTGATCAGCAGATAAAGCTTTACCCTTTGAGTTGCTCCATGGCTCTCTGGCAGCAGATGAATTCCTGGAAAATCTTGGAGAATAGAATGATCTGCCTCATTTTTCAACAAGTGAATTACCTCATTCACTTGTTTCTTCTTCTCCATCTCCTCATCAAATTCCTCTTCCTCCTGCTCTTCCTCACTAATTTTCTCCATGTGATCAGGTGAGGATGTTGTTGTCTTTGCTGGAGAGAAGTCATTGGCCTGGTTAGGGTCAAATCAGGACTCGGGCACCACATATTGAGGAGTCTCTGTTGCCAGTTGAGCTTCCTCTGGTTGTGGAATTGTGCCCTCTGGTTGATGACTGGCTGTCACTTGCTGTGAATCTCCTTTTGGTGGAGATTCAGGTTGAACTTTCCTCAGCCTTCGCCTCTTCTACTTTGGTTGGTGAGTGGTTGTGGATGTATCAGTATCAACAGAGCTTGCCCTCTTCATAGAAGGTTTCCTCTCTATCTTTTCCTTTTGTACCTTCTCCTTTGGTGCCTTCTCTTTCTTCTTCTCTTCTCCCTTGGATGGTGGCATCCAATTGGGATTAGAGCTTCTCATTTCCAATAATGCTTCCAGATGCACATCATTTGATGCTTTGTTCAATAAGGCTGATGTTATGCCCAAACACATCTCGATCTGGTGCTGGTCTTTAGGTATTGTTAGTCTGGAGTTGAATTCCACAGCTTTCTCCCAAACTTGTTGTTTGAAGATTTTTTCCACCATAAAGCTGATCTTGGTAGAGTGTCTCAAGTTTCTCTTTACTTCCACTGACACTGCATTTCCCTTGGCATCCTTCATGCATTTTACCAATCTGGCTTCCTTCCCTATCAAATCAAACAAAATCCTGCTCCAGTTGACTTTGAGATTGAGAACCACAACAGTCATGATTCTGAACTTCTCTGGTGTGACCTGGTCGTAGGACCCACTGTGCATCATGAAGATGCGCTGCACAAACTCAAACACCAGTTTGTACCCTGGTTGAAGCAAAGCTCTCTAGAACATCCTTCCAGTCTATGAGATGGGAATGACCATCACCTTCTCCACAGCCTCTTGCAGCTGTTCAACAGTGATCTCTGACAGTTCCATCCCTTCATCCTTCAACCGGTAAACTTAGTTTATCATTACCATCACATCATAAGTGGTTTTGCTGGTTCTGACACCTATTAACATCAACACATTGGGTTCATTTCCATCATTTTCATCATGCCATGTGAGATAGAAGGTGGCTGCTTGCTTGGCCAGACAGATACATAGTCGGGTGGGAGGTGACTATGTTGTGGAATCCTCAAAACAGCATTCCAGCATTGAATAACATATAATCATAATTCTCAATAGCAAAGCATATACAATATCTAAGATTTTAGATAGGAACATGAATAACACTGAGATAAAATTTCCAGATATCCAAGACTTAATAAACAACATAATCTCTGAAAATACTAAAGCATAATCCTCAAAACATTAGCATATCCCCATAAATCATAAGTAGAACCATAGTATAACAAAAGACCTTAACTTAAAACATGCTTAGTAGGTTATAAACCATACACGATAATAAACATCTGCATCTCTTGACAACAGAAAACACTTCTTCTAACTTTTGGAAACCATGGGTTTCATATACATCGAATGGTTCAGGTGACAAATATTTATGAACTTCAGCAACATGTTCAAGAAACAATGAAGTTTGTGGTGCCATTTTAGAAAAAAGATTGAGATTTGAAAGAGCGTTTGAAAGAGGTCTGAAAAACTAAAATCGCCTAAGTGCTTAAAAGTTTACGAGTGCTCGGTGAAATGAAGTGTAGGTCAACAGTTACGAGCAAGTACAACGCACATATATAAGAAATAAATGCACAGCTAAGATGAAAGGGATAAATTTTTAAGGTTTAGGATGAAAGTCTCCCTTTTTAGGTTTTCCCGCTTCAACTTTCCTTTTTGCCGCCTTTCTCTGCGTCTGATACACGCGCTAGATCATAGGGTTGGAAAGTAGAGCGTGTCAATCCTTCTAAACACTGCAGCTTTCTTTCTTTTATTTTGGTAATGATTTTCCTCGATCACAGCTACCAAAACCTGTACTAATGATCACAATTATGGAAGATTTAGAAAATCTATGTCAGGAAATAACTCAGAAATGAATACTAATTTTTGAGTTCCCCCTTGACTAATTAATCTATTTTGGAAAATTAATTTCCACGTGGCATGATCAAATCTGGTCATCACTTCTTCTTTAAGTAGTTTGCTGACTATGTGGTCCTTATGAACTGAGATGTGATCTAATCTTTGTTGGTCCCGAAAGAGCAAGGTTTGGTGTATGGGGGGGGGGGGGAATACACCAAATACTAACTTTTCAGTTTTACTTGACAGTTTGTAAGAGAGCTCAAGCTATTCTATACGAGAAATTGCTCGGCAGTGACTAAACAGATCGATATGCAGATCAGTAGCTAATTTAGTCCAAACAGATTACTCTCTTAGTGAAAACACTTAGCAGATAATAAGAGTGATCTTATTACTTTCTGAGTGTAGAGTGAGTGCGGAATAATGGTGGATTAGGGATTGCTCTTGTTTAGAAAACCTTTAGTTTTAACCAGATTGATTAGG
>JAPKLX010000408.1:16120-42874 GCA_026898415.1 Leonotis leonurus | reverse complement strand
ACACCAAATACAAACTTTTCAGTTTACTTGGCTATTTATTAGGGAGTTCAAGCAATTCTTAAATAAGAAATTTCTCGACAGATGACTAACCAGATTGATCAGCAGATCGACACCAGATCAGTCCAAACAGATTGCTCTCTAGTGTAACCACTTGACAATAATAAGAGTGATCTTAATATTTTCTAAGTATTGTGTGTGCTGAAATATGGTGGATTTAGTGAGTGCTCTTTGTAAGGAAAACCTTAATGATTAATCAGATCGTTAAAGCAGATTGATTGAGATGCAGTCTATTTGGAAGTGCAGGGAGTTAGAATAATAAACAACTGAAAGTAAATGTGCAGAAAGATAAATAACACAGTTGTTTAACGTGGTTCAGGAAATCCCTACGTCCACGATCTTGTCAAAACTAGACCAGATTATCCAATACTAGCAAGCTCTTCTTCTTAATACTCGTGGAGAACGAGTCACAAGTATCAATCAAAGCTAGAAAGATACTTATGCACGAAGTAAGGGTCGTGTCCCTTTACTACAGATTACCTCTACGTTACCACTAGAAAACTGCTAGCTAGCAGGGTGATCTCCTTTCTCTCGATAAGACAGACTTGAATCGAGGTTGGGTTGGTCTGATGTAGAATCACAAGGTATTTGAAGCTCTTAGTCTGGTTCAGAGATTGAACTTCAGATACAGCACATGTTGTATCTATCTCCAGACCTTGAACTTCAGATATATAAGCTTTGAATTTTAAATTCTAGCCGTTGTTGATTGGCGTGAGATTGATTGTAGATTGCCAATCACTGATATCTATCATATATGTTCTTGCCTCGTAGAAACGTTGACTCAATCCTCTAAGTATGGAAAGCAGATTGCTAACAGTTACTTTCCTTCTTCATGTCAATCAAGGATTCTTCTTCCAAACCCTATTGGATGGACTTCAAATTTGACGTGGCAAGAGGATATGATGTGTAGGATGATGTCATCATGTGGTTTGATGACTCTATCGATCTGGTGTCTTGCTGTGAATATCGATCTGGTCAGTGATCTGGTCGCTGTCTGTTACAGCAGATCGATTTCTTCTTTAGCGAGAGATCTTGGTCTTCGTCCTATACTATTACAGAAATGACTTCTATAGGAATAACTCCTTTACATGCTAATTCATCACCTAATCTGTTCTCTATCAGAATTCACTTTATATGTAGTGATCTGTTAACACATAGAACATTTTAACTCTAGAAAGGAACTAAGTGTGTTTTGAGAGATCATCATCAAAACCAAAATACTTTAGGGTTCCCAACAATTTCCCCCTTTTTGATGATGTCGAAACCACACTTTACAATTACATCCTAATGACTCATTAAGAGTGATCTGGTTTGATAACCAGATTGATCATGTTTTCGTTATTAGGTTATAACGATTAATGCAGTTTGTATGTGTTTTGGACAATAAGATGTTGTCATGAGAAACTCAAAAGATTTCATAGATAAGAGGCAAAATAAGTTTACAGTTTGTCAAAAATAGAAATTACAGATAGTAAAGATGTGAAAAATAAGTAACTATCTGCTTTTCCTCCTTTCTTCCTGTTGCTTCTTCATTTTGGCTCTAGTCTCGTCGGATATCAATCGTACGCTTTCATAGACTCCTTCCCTGACTCTTATGTAGTCTGGATCCTCAGCATCTATTTTGTAACCTCTATTTTGTCTGGAAGCTTAGTGCCAGGTATTACAGGACATTCTCTGAATTCCCTCTCTGGGGCAGTGATGGTGACCTGGGCTTCTACAGCTGCTGCTCGTATAGCCTCCACCAGGTCCTTGGCATCATTCATGTCTAGGTACAGACTGAATGCCTCATTTGGTGTCCCCTCGCAGTATGCAGGCTCTCTGATGAAGTAGCGACACATAATGAAGCCATATTTTTATCCTTCCCAACCATTCTTCAAATGATCTGGGACCCAGCTGGTCTCTCCTTCTTTTGTCTTTTTGGACTTGATAGGAGCAGATGAGAACCAACCATATCCAGATCTTTTCTTCCTCTTTAACGGTTGAGAGTGACTTGATCTGCTTGATGATGATTTTGATGCCTTCTGAGTTTGAGCAGATGGTAGGGTTGGTCGATCTGGTGCAATAAGTTGCTCAGGTTGAGCTTCTTTCTTTTCATCTGTGGCACCAGATTGATCTTTTCCTTTGATGGCGGCTATTTTCTCCTTTCCTTTCTTAGATCCTTCCCCCTTTCTGACATCATCAATGTAGATTTTGATGAGTGCCTTAAGGGATGTGATCTCCTCTTTCATGTCCTTCATCTCCTTCTTTGAGTCTAGCTTTTGTGTGAGCAGTGAGGTAATGTTCAAGTTAGAGTCATCGATCTTCTTTTCCAGTGAGGCTTTAGCTTTGACCAGATTGGCAGTAATCTGCTCTTGTTCTTCTTTGATTATGCCTATCTCATCAAAGTATGAGTCGATCAGTGTCTTTGTCGGATAGCGCAGTTCGCTCAGCTTCCTTTCCACAAAATTTTTCCCTTCATTCTCAAACTTTCTGAAATGTGATCTGGTTTTTTCATTGACTGTTTTAATCACTTCTTCAGTTATCCCATCAGTCTGTTGTTTGACAATGGTATTGGTAGTTGTTGAATGTCTTTATTTCCCTCTCCAGTATCTCTTCCAGCTTGTAGAATCGAGCATCCTTCTTCAGCTTCTGGGAAGCACCAAGAGTGTACAGCTCTTGTGTGTGTTGATCTGGTATGGCCTCTGTGGCTTGTTGTTCTGGTGGTACTTGTTCTGGCTGGCTAGGTGCACTAGATATGGTGGGTTTCTCCATCTGGTCTCCTCCCATTTCTACATCTTGATCAGGTTCATCATCTGATCCATGAACACTTGTATAAAATTCCATTCTATCAGCATAGAATGACTTGAGGTCTAGTTTCATTTTTCATCATTGCTAAGATAAGCTGATGGTATTCTGTTCGAACCTCGCTAACAATATTTGCTTGCAGTAAGCTCAGCAAAGTGGCTTCCTCTTTCTTCAGCTCTTCCATTGATTTGGTCTGGAGCAGAGCGTCGAAAATGTAGTACTCGCTGTCCTTGACCAGCAAGTAAAACTTGACTCTCTTCGCTGCTCCAAGACTCTCTGGAAGCATGTGAATTCCTGGAAAGTCTTGAATCACAGAGTGATCTGCTTCACTTTCCAGCAAGTGAATGACTCCTTCTGCTTGCTTCTTTTTCTCCTGAGCTTCATCAATCTCTTCTTCTTCTTCATCCTCCTCACTGATCCTTTGCATTCGATCTGGCGAGGGTGTGGTTGTTTTGGCAGTAGAGAATTCTCTGCCCTGATTAGGATTGAAGCTGGATTCTAGTTCAACAAATTGTGGCTCCTCAGTTTGTGGAGGAATGGAGCTTTCTGGTTGTTGAGCCTCTTCAGCTTGCTGTAGGCTTACTCGATCTGGTTGAGGAATATCTTGTTCTGGTTGATGTGTGTCTGTCTCTTGTGGTTCCTCAGCTGTAGGTGGTTGTGACTCATACACTTTCCTCAACCGTTGCCTTTTCTGTTTATGTTGGTAAGTTGTGGTAGAGGTATCTGTATCAATGGAGCTTTCCCTCTTGGCAGGTGGTTTGCGCTGTGTTTTCTCCTTTTGCACCTTTTTCTTTGGTGTCTTCACCTTCTGTCTGTCCATTTCTTTTGTTGGTGATATCTAGATTCGATTTGAACCACCCATTTCCAGTAGTGCAGCATGATGCACTTCGTCAGTAACCTTGTTAAACGAGGCTGGTGTAAGTCCCAAAGATATCTCTATCTGATGATGGTCCTTAGGAATTGTGAACCTGGTGTTGAACTCAGTGGCATCCTCCCATACCTTTTGCTTGAAGAATTTTTCCACCATGAAACTAATCTTTGTGGAATGCCTCAGATTCCTTCGCACTTCCACCGATACACCATTCCCTCTGGTGTCTTTGGTGTATTTCATGAGCTTAGCTTCCTTGGCCAGAAGGTCAAACAAAACTCTATTCTAGTTGACCCTTAGATTAAGCACAACAGCAGTTAAGATCCTAAATTTCTCAGGAGTTACCTGATCATAGGACCCGTTGTGAGTCAGAAAGATACGTTGTACGAACTCAAACACCAGCTTGTAGCCTGGTTGAAGTAGTACTCTCTGGAACATTCTGCCTGTGTAGGTCATGGGAAACACCATAACCAACCCCACAGCTTCCTCAAGCTGTTCTGATGTAATTTCTTCGAGCGTCATTCCTTCGTCCTTCAGTCTATAAGCGTGATTGATCATGGCAATGACGTTGTAGGTAGTCACACTAGTCCTATTTCGCCAGTTACATATTTGGGTGAGAGGTTACGATATTATGAAATCCTACAAGGTAGAGAAATATAACATCGAATTCCATACAATCATCAGTTATACTTGCAATATATATTACATATTGCATGCTTATAAATATATATGACAATTATCCAAACAGGAATATATATATATATATATGTGTGTGTGTGTACCAATCAAAAAACAAAATATAACACAAAACATGAGTCCAGAAACTGACTCTATAATAAATCACCGAAATAAGAACATATGCTACAGGTTAAGGAATTCAAAAACATTTGTAAACCTTTGCAGTGCTTAACTATGGCAAAGATTTCTTCCATTTTGCGAAAACCATGGGTTTCAAATACAGCAAATGGTTCAGGAGAAAGAAATTTCTGAACCTCCGCGACATGTTGCAAAAACAAAAAGGTTTTTGGTGCCATTTGTCCAAAGAAGTTTGAGGAAACTTGCAAGAGGAAAGTTTGAGAAATCTGGAAAAACTTAAGTGCTTAAGGAAGAGTAGTGCTCAGTGAATCAAGAGTGTAAGGTGAACATTTTAATGCACTTACGACACATATATATAAGAAAACAATCGACAGACAAGATTAAAACGATAAGAAATTGAAGGTCGGATGAAAATATACCTTTTTAGGTTTTCTCGCTTCAACTTTCATTTTTGTCGCCTTGTGCCGCATTTCATACACGCGCTAGATCCTAGGGTTGTAGGATGCAGCGTGTAAATCTTCCTAAACACTGCAACTTTCCCTACGTCCACGATCTGGTCAAAACTAGACCAGATTATCCACTACTAGGATACTCTGCTTGTTTATACTCGTGGAGAACGAGTCACAAGTATCTATCAAAACTAGAAAGATACTTATGTACGAAATAAGGGTTGTGTCCCTTTACAACAGATTACCTCTACGTTACCACTAGAAAACTACTAGCTAGCAGGGTGATCTCCTTTCTCTCGATAAGACAGACTTGAGTCGAGGTGGATGGTGTGATGTAGAATCACCAAGTGTTTAAAGCTCTTAGTCTGGATTTCAGATTGATTGCTTGAGAGTATGTTAACAGTATAGCTCGCGTGCGTGTTCTGTATATCCTCCAGATTTTGAACTTCAAATATATAGGCATTGAATTTAAAATTCTAGCCGTTGTTGATTGGCATGAGATTAATGGTATATTGCCAATCAATTATTTCCATCATATCTCTTCTTGCCTTGTAGAAACGTTGACTCAATGTTCAGTTTATGGAAAGCAGATTGCCAACGGTTTCTTTCCTTCTTCGATTTAATTGAAGATCTCTTTCTAATCCCTGTTGGATAGACTTCAATCCTGACATGGCAAGATGGTATGATGTGTAGGATGATGTCATCTGGTGGTTTGATGACTCTATCGATCTGGTGCTCCGCTGTAACTATCGATCCGGTCATCAATCTGGTCGCTGTCTGTTACAGCAGATCGATTTCTTCTTGGCTTAAAATCTTGGCCTTCATCCTAAACTATTTATAAAAATGACTTCTATAGGAATAACTCATTTATATTTCAAGTCATCTCCTAATCTGTTCTCTAACAGAATTCACTTTAAAGTAAGAGATCTGCTTTACATGTAGAACAGTTTAATCAAAAATAACTAAGTGTGTTTCGAAGGATCATCATCAAAACCAAAAATTACATTAGAGTTCCCAACAAAAAACAATCTGATTTCCATTAGCATAGAATTGGCTAACAAAAAACAGTTATGACTAAGACCCTCAACAAAAGATACGTTGGTCATGGTGGTCTTGCCAATCTTGATATTACCATATCCTCTGGTGTACCCTTTTGAGTTACATCCAAAGGTTACCTATGGTCCTTCTCTTCCCACATAGTCTGATAGAGCGTTCTTGTCACATGTCATATACTTTTAACAACCACTATCAATTATCTAGATTATTCCCTTTGCTACTTTACTTCTACTTGCAGTTCTTCGATCCTGCAATTATGAAGATTTAGCTACCCTTTCAACGAGTGGGTGCTTGGTTAACTTAGTGTTAGGAACACATATGTAGCATGTAATCTTTCTTCTTGTATCATATGTTCTTGATATAGCTTTGTAGATAGATGGATGATTTCTCTCAATGTTATCCTAGTTGATCTTCTTCTTATTGGCAGACGATGTTTTGACAGTTGCTTTCTGCTTCTGATATTTATCTGACTTGACATAATGAGCAGGTTGACCCTTCTTCTGATAGTACTTCTTGTTTCCTGCTTCCTTCATCATCATCTTCTGGGGTTGATTATTTTTATTCTTTAGATCTTTGACTTGATTTGGTATGTTCTTCCTTTCAGCTACGAATTTGGTTTCACTAGATTTTCCAGTATATCCAAGTCCAGTTGTTCCTCTTCTTTGCATGTCAATGATCATACCAGCTCGTTCTTGGCTTTTGTTGATCTTGCTCATGTTTTTCATGGTCTTCTTCAATATTTCTTCAACTACATCCTTTTTTTTTATCACATCATTTACTTTGGAATTGAGTGAATATATCTCTGCATCTTTTATCTTAATCTGTTCTCCAAGACCACTTATATGAGTAGAGAACTTTGTGTTTGCTTCACTCACGAGCTTCACTGTTTCATTCAACTTGTCATTCTCTTTTATGACTTCAAAAAATAACTTATTTATACTTGTGTAGCTTTTGAACATCTCATTGATTTCATCCCATGAGATTTCTGGTTCATCTTCATTTCCTGAATCATAGACAGGTCTATTTGAAGACATAGAGATATGAGAATTTACCTCGATCTGGTCGAGTCTATTTTCTAATCCCATGTAGCATTCATCCTAGTCATTGTCACGCCCCCATTTCACTTCTCTAAGTAAAATCGAGGGAAACGTGACTTAAAGGAGAAATACGGATAATAAACTGAAAGAAAGCGTATACTTGAATGAGAGTCGGGAAACACCTCAGAATAAGTGATTATAACAACATCTTGAAATATGAAGAACTAACACAAATCTGAAAGACATGGTTCGAAACCAAAAGAGATAACTAATAGGTTCTTGAATCTAACAAAAGTCTGGCAGCGGAAACTGGATCAATTTCTAGATTTACATGTATGACGACATATAAACCACCGAGAGTAAAACAACAAGAGTTTGACAAAAACCCACCGCTGAGCCTTCCACTTCGTCATCACGACTTAACCTGCACATTTATAAATATATGCAGGGCTGAGTACGAAAGTACTCAGTAAACACATGCCGAAATCACATTCGTACTGATATAATTGCAATTGCCGTAATACAGTGCAACATAGGGATTTTGTCACTAAAGAACCTATGTTCACTAAAATTCTTGTGATCTTAAAAGTTCGACTGATCAGTCTAAGTTCTGGAGTAATCATACATATCTGTAATTCTGTGTGTCGGGAAAGTGGCCACTTTCCGCGAACACTGAACCGGCCAACCCGCTAAGATGACTCACGGTTCTGGTGTACACTAACCTTAAAAGATATAAATCTTTAAAGGTCCGAAATCGATTAATTGCTCAACAGATATGCATCATACCAAAATATAAATATTTTCGACAATGCAATACTTCATAACATTTGAAATTCTAAGCATTCTAAAGCGAAAATCATACTTTGGTACAACGCATGCGATTTTATTTGTAAAGAAAGCCTACCTGAGTTGCTTCTTCGTTTAACGAGAATCTGGTGCAGATCAACTGAAATCCTCCTTCGCCGAACCTTAATCGTAATTAGAGAAGGAAAATACTCTTCGTGAGTATAAATTTTCGAATCTAAACCAAATGAAATAATATGTTATTATTTCATAAATTCCTCTAATTATTACTCGATTCTAAAATCGAGTTTCAAGTGCTTATTCAACTTAAATGACTTAAAGATATCAATCAGAAAAACTTACCGAATTTCTTTTAATATTACGGGGTCACTTTATCTAATTAATTCAATTAAGGCACTAAATAGTCCAAATTAATTAACGTCTAATCTTAGGATTTAAATAGTTTAAAAAGATTTCTTTTAGGATTAAATCTTAGTTCGTTCTAATTTATTTTTTTATCGAGGCTTACAAAATGAAACGAAAAAAAAATTAAGTTCGTCAAAATGTTTTATAACCCGATTAGATTTCTATTGATTTCGTACTCCAGCCCGTTTATTTTATTTGGCCCAACTTTATTCCCATGTTGGGCCCAATTTATTAATTAGGTCTCAGCCCACAAAGATGATTTGTTGGCCCATCTGTTCTATTTACCATCGGCCCATTCATTCTAAAACCAAAATTAGTCTAAACATTTTGTTTTCACAATCAGAACAATCCCTAATTCACTCTACTCGACTCCTCCTCCTCTCCTCTGCCTCACCTTCATGTTCTTCCCCACAAACCAAACACTCTCTGCTTCCTTTCTATCTCTCTCACTTCTCTGGTTCTCGATGTCTCTTCCCTCCCCTTGATCGCCCCTCTGTTTCGCTTAACTTTTCTTCTCAGCGAGGAGTTTGTCGCCCTTCAGTAGAAGCAGCAGTCGTCGTTCTTATTCCAGGTATCTCTTTTTAATTTATGTTTCTATATGGTCTAAGATTGAAAATTTTGAGTCTGCATGTTTAGATTCAAATTTGTTTCGCTCCGCTTTACAAATTTTCTTAAATCTTTTGTTATTCGACTCTCAGTAAGGGCTTGGTGAGGAACTCGTCGGGGCTCTGAAGTCACTGACTTCCCACAGGTAATTTCTTGCTTATCTCTAATTTCCTAGTTTTTGTTCTAGATTTTAATCGGCTCCAATATTTTCTTATTGCATGCTCAAATCTCCTCCTAAACATTGGTTCTGGAAGACTTACAAGTTCTTATATCGAATTTTGGGTTTCATGAGTCTGGGATTTCCCTGTATTGTTAAAATCTCTTTAAAAATCTGTTTTAACAAATTGCTAGACCATAGTTTCATTCTGAACTGTGTTGTGAAGTTAAAAGGGCTTCAGTTTTGTTAAAAGTTTCAGATTGTGATTTGTTCAATTTTTAATCGAGTACTGACTTTTGGTTTGTTCCTGTTTTTGGCCGAGGGTACCTCAATTGGTTACTGGTCGTACTCTAAATTGGTTGTTGTAAGGGATTTTGGAGCTGGGTTGACCGAAGAGAGGTAATTTATGTTCTCTTTTTTTTCTTTAAATTCTGGAATTTTATAATATTTGGCCGGTTACTCATCCTGGAGGTTGCATAATCACAACATAAGTCTAAGTTCTAAAATTAGCATCTAAACATGTGAGTCTCAGTTCTTAAATCAGAAACTAAATACATATGGAGATCTACGTGTTCTGAAATCTGTATGTCTATATAACCTTGTTCTTCTTCTAAAAGTATGAGTATAGTCTATGTACATCAAGATAAATCTTTTCTGAAAGCAGGGGTAATTATTCAGTAGGGTAAGTATATATATTCTCATGCATATTAGGTACATCAATATATATTTTCTAAGAACACTTATTAGGTTGGTATTATTTAGCACTCATGGATCCTCGAGATAACAAAATGTGAACTAAAATGAAAGCATTCTTCTTCCAGTGTTTTCCTAATACAAAATAAATGGGATGAGTCTATACTTACTCAAAGTCTCGGTTATGAACTCTCTCTTTCTGAGTTGGTTTCTGATAAAGAAGAACAGGGATGATCTTAGCTAGATATCAAATTTAAACTATGGTTTGTAAATCTATGCTCACCTTACTGCTTCTAAGATAGACTGAACTTGGGGTTTCTGAGATGATTTCTTCTTGTGTAGTTGTGTTGCTGCGTCTGAATGCTTATGTGAGTGAAAGAAGTGTTGAAGTAGGATGTAGGAAAGTATATGGTTGGTTAATAAGTAAGGTGGAATGGCTCAGCTTAAAGTCTTGCTGTAGGTAGGTACTTGAACGTTCTCCATATCTCACAGCCTACTCTCAACACCTAGTTTGCTCTTAAATCTTGACTTTTGTGGCAGCAATAAGTTCTGATATTTCTTTCTTTCTGTTGCAGGTGCAGACGATTGGAGATGATGGTGGAGAAGTGAAGGTTACTATCTGCCTAAACCACAGTCTTCCCTCCCCTCTCTGCTTTGCAGCTTCCATTCCAAGACTTATTCCTATTGTTTATTCCAAATTACTCCCTATTTCCTGTTGCATTAATGTTGCAGTATGGTTGGTACTTTAAGTGTATCTTACTTCTTTATGTAGATAGATTTCATGTTTTCTTTTCTTGGTTCCAAGACTACATACACTAGTAGATTTATAGGAGGTGGTACTGTCCTCCTTTACTTCTCTTTTCTTTTGTTTCAATTATCAACGAGTCCACTGTATTACATATTATCACATTTCGTTATATACAGCTCACTTTCTTTTTTTCTTCTTACTGTACTATTACATATATATATATATATATAGCGTGTGATTTCTTTTCCATAAGCAAGGTTTCTTACTATAAAACATAAGCACATAAACTTAATGCACCCTTCTAATTTAACGATGAGGTCATGTAACAAAAGGGTTAACACTTTTTAATTACTAGATTCCCATGTTTTCAACTCAAATTCTAATAATCTCTCTCTTTAGAAGACTTTGGGATCATATAATTAATTAAATATAAATCACTCAACTAAGCTTTGATAGCTTAATCTCCACTTCACAATGAATAAGACATCTAACAAAACTACTAAGATATATCTATATATCTTATTACTTAGTGTTTAATTACTATGTTATAAATACCATTCACGGTTTACTCACGCAAGTATTTGAAGATATACAACAAAAGTTACTAATATCAATCAACTAATCGATATCTTGCATTCTATTACGAAATTTTCTCGAGCCGATTTTGATATACATCAATCAATCAAACAAAATTGAAAAATTTTACGGGCTATTACAGTCATATTCTGTATCTTGTGCATAGAATGCCTCATCATTTTCTGAAGAACTATCAGATAGATGACTCGAGCTGTTGGAGTCTTCTACCACCAGCATTGCTTTGCGTTGGGCTTTAAGATTTCAATCTCTCTTAGCTCTTAGTTCTTCTCTTTGACTTTTAGATAAGTCAGGACAATCTGTCTTGAAGTGACCTGTTCTGCCACAGCCTTAACATGTATAGTCAGTAGAGTTAAAGGTTACCATTACTCTTTGTATCTCCTTTACTATCAGATCGTTCTGGTTCTTTATTCTTCTGATATTTTCCTTTGTTTTCTTTATAGAACCTACGAAACTTTCTTGATCTGACTTCCATTTTGTCCATCCTTTTGGAAATCGTGCAAATTCCTTGAGTATCTTGTCATAGCCTCCTTCTTCTGGTATTGCAGGTGCTACTGGTTCATTTGCTACGCACTTTAATTTGAATGCTATCTCATTCTCTTTCTCTGAACTGCTCCCGTTCTTCTTGCTTGTAGAGTGATCTGGTCCATGAATTCTTAAGATGTCACATTCGTATACAACCAGATGGTCAAATAGTGCCTCAATAGATAGATCGTTGAAATCAGCACGTATTGGTTGCATTGCAGAGTATATCTCCCAACTTGGTGGTAGTGCTCTGAGAATTTTGAGATTCTTCTCTCTCTGTGTGTACTTGTTCTTGTTGAAAGCAAAGACCTCAAGTAACACCTCGATGAATTTGTTCTTCATCTGCTCAATGGTTTCACCAGGCTTCATCTTGAATTCATCGAATTTGTTGCACACCAAGGACAATTTGTTCTCGATCATAGCTTCTGAGCCTAAGCTGAGTTCTCGCTGTGCTTCCCATATTTATTTGGCTGTATCCAGATCTTTGATCTTGGCCAGATGGACTCCTTTAACAGTGCTGGAGATAATTCCTTTGGCAAAGTCATCTAGATTTGCTTCACACTGTTCTTCTGATGTGTATGTTCTGGGATCCTTGAGCATAATCTCATTGACTGCACCAGTTTCTGTAATGTGAGTCTTCTCTTCTTGAATCACTAATGGTCCTTCCTCTATCACTTTCCACATCAGACAGTGATGAGCTTTTAGACACATCTTGATTCTAAAACTCCACTCTCTATATCCTTGGATGGAGAATTCTTCATATGCCCTAATAACAGAAGATTCCATAATGACAGATAGGATGCTAGTGAATGAAAAAGGTCTCCTTAGATCTATTCAAGTTGACCACGCAGGTTTCAACCTTGTGAAACAGAAACAATGGTCCTATGAACCACTGCTCTGATACCACTTGTTGGTCCCAAAACATCAAGGTTTGATGTATTTGGGGGGGGGGTGGGGAATACACCAAATGCAAACTTTTTCAGTTTACTTGACTAATTACTTAGAGAGTTTAAGCTTTCTGAACGAAGATTGCTTAATTTTAACAAACCAAATCGATCTTGATCTGTCCAGAAAGATACTCTCTTGTGAATAACACTTAGCAGATATCAAGAGTAATCTTGATTTCTAACAGAGCGTTGTGTGCGGAATATGGTGGACTTAGTATGTGCTCTTGGTTAGAAAATCTTTGCAAAATCATAACCGAATATTTAGCAGATTGATTAAGAGATGCAGTTTGAATGATTGTGCTGGTTAGCAGATAAACAAATAAATTAAAATGCAGAATGTAAATAACACAGTTGTTTTTACGTGGTTCGGGAAACCCCCTACGTCCACGGTCCAATCCAAACTTGATTAGATATCCACTACTATGATACTCTCAATCTGGTTGAAACTTATGCACGAATAAGGGTCCTGTCCCTTTACAACTTACAGAAAACTACTGTAACAGGATCTCTTAACGTTAATCCACTAGAAAACTATTAGCTAGCGAAGATCTCCTACTTCTTCTAAATAAAACAGACTTGAATCGAGTTGATGTGATTTCGATCACGAACGGCTTAGAACACGATCTGGTGAGTAGAAATCTTCTCAAGTAAATGCTTCGATGAGTGAGTTGATTTTTGAGCAAAGTAACAGCTTGTTGATCGTTGATAATACTCTTGTACTCTTCCAGTCTTGGTTCAAAGCTTTTATAGGTGTAGAATTTGAAATTCTAACCGTTGGGCTTGATTGGCTTTGAAATAAATGTAGTTACCAATCAAGAGATGTGAATCCCTGATTTATCTCTTCTTGCCTTTGGGAATATGGAAAGCAGATCGTTGATAGATGCTTCGTTCCTTCTTCACGTGTTGATTGATTCTCGTTCAAAATTTGATCTCTAATAGATAATCTTTCCTTCTCCATAAGATCTGCTGATGTGGTAAGTAGTTTGGGATTCTCATCAGTTAATCTGGTTAAACAAGCGAGTACCAGTTAACTGGATCTGATCTGGTATCATCTGGTTCAAACGATCTGATTACACCAAATTGATATTGATCTGGTCATCTGTTGATCTGGTTTTTAGGAAATATGCTCCAAAGCATGGCAGAATTTTCTGTGAATGATTTGATAAAAAGACAGATCGAGTGACCATATGATAGATCATCTGTTTGCTATGATCTGCTATTTGATCTGGTCCACAAGCAAGTAAAAATGACAGAATAACTTCAATAAGATTTTAATCCCCTACATTTTAAGTTATTCTCTAAGACCATGTTATTTATCAGATTCACTTTATACATTAGTGATCTGGTACAATTTAGAACAAGTTATGACCTAGCAAACGGAATAAAATTTAAGTATGTTTCGAAAGAACATAATCAAAACTGAATATTGCGGGGTTCCCAACAGGTGGCTTCTCCAACATCTCTTTTTTCTTGAACAAAAATATGACCCATGTAAATCTTGAATAATCATCAATGATGACCAGTATATACTTTCTACTGTTGATACTTAATGGCATTACTGGACCAAATAAGTCTAGATGTAATAGTTCCAATATTATGGTAGATGAGTGAGCTGCTTTGCTAGCAAATGATGACTTGGTCTGCTTCCCAACTTGGCATGCTTCACAGATATGATCTTTATCATATACTTGATCTGGTAATCCTTCGACTAGCTTCTCTCTTACAATGTTGTTGATAGACTTGAAGTTCAGATGGCTAAGTCGCTTGTGCCATAAGCAACTTATCTCCAAGATTGTCTCGGTAACTAGAAATGTCTCAATCTGGTTTGTCCATTGCACAATGTACAATCTGTCCTGCAATTTCCCGGTAAGAAGAATTCCATCTCCTTCCTTATTCTTCACAAAACAGTTGTTAGCATCAAAAACAATTTCATTACCATTTGAACAAAACTAAACAGATTATGACTAAGACCTTCTACATAAGTAACATTAGAAACTGTGGTCATGCCAATCTTAACATTATCATACCCTCGGGTATAACCTTTTGAGTTACAACCAAAGGTTACATGCGGACCTTGTCTCTCTACATAATCAGATAGCAGGTTCTTGTCACATGTCATATGCTTTGAATAGCCACTATCAATAATCCAGATTGATCCTCTTGCTACGTGACTCCTTCTTGCATTTCTTCCATCCTGCAATTAGGTAGACTTAGAAACCTTACCAATGACTGGGTGCTTGGTTAGTAGCAAATGTTCCTTTTGGAACCCAAATCAGTTTAGTGTTAGGAACACAAATATAATAATTGATCTGTCTCCCCGAATCATCTGTTCTTGAGGTAGCTTTGTAGACAGATGGATGATTCCTCTCAACATTGATCAAGTTGATCTGGTTGTTCTTTGTTGATGACTTTCTGTTATGAGCCTTCTGGTTCTGGTTTCTATCTGTTTTGACATACTCAGCAGGCTGACCTTTCATCTAGTAATACAATTTATCTCCTGCTTTTTTCATCATCATTTTCTAGAGTTGATTCTTCTCATTCTTTAAGTTGACAACTTGGTCTGGTATCTGTTGTCTTTCAACTACGAACTTGGCTGAGCCTGATTGTCCAGAATAACCTAAACCAGTGGTTGATCTGGTCTTGTTTTGCATGTCCCAGACCATGTTAACTCTTTCACTGCTTTTGTTGATCTTGCTCATATTTTCCATGGTCTTCTTTAGTTTCTCCTCAACTACTTATTTTCTGGTTATCAAATCTTTGATCTTGGAGTTGAGTGAATAACTCTCTTCATCCTTTTTCTTGATCTGTTCTTCCAGATCATTTACTTTTGTAGAGAACTTTGTATTGGTTTCACTGAGTATCTTTATTGATTCGTTCAACTTATCATTCTCCTTGATGACTTCTGAAAACAACTTCTTTATGCTCGTATAGCTTTTGAACATCTCATTGACTTCTTCCCATGAGACTTCAGCTTCATCCTCATTACAAGAATCATATACTGGTTTGTTAGATGACATAGAAACATGAGAGTTTACCTCGTTCTGGTCAAGGTCATTATCAATTCTCATGTAGCATTCATCTCAATCTTCTTCTTGTTCATGTGCATAAAATGCTTCATCGTTCTCTGATGAACTATCTGAGAAATGACTCGACCTACTTGAATCTTCTTCTGCTAGCATAGCTTTGCGTTGAGCTTAGAGATTTCAATCTCTTTTTGCTCTTAACTCTTCTCTTTGACTCTTGGACAGGTCAGGGCAATCTATCTTGAAGTGACCTGTTCTGCCACAACCATAACAAGTATAGTCAGTAGAATTAGTAGTTTTAGTATTTTTTTTACCTCATCTTTGCTATCAGATCGATCTTGATCTCTACTCTTCTGGAATCTGTTCTTGCTATCCTTGTAGATTCTACGATATTTCCTCGATTTGACTTCCATCTTGTTCATTCTTTTTATGATCATAGCAAATTATTTGATCAGCTTATCATAACCTCCTTCTTCTGGTACAACAGGTACTACAGGTTCATCTGCTATGCTCTTTTCTTTGAAGACTACTTCCCTTTCAATGATTGGGTGTTTGGTTAATAGCAAATGTTCCTGTTGGAACCCATATCAGTTTAGTGTTAGGAACACAAATATAACAAGTGATTTGTCTTCTTGAATCATCTATTCTTGAGGTAGCTTTGTGGACAAATGGATGATTCATCTCAACATTGTTCAAGTTGATCTTGTTCTTCTTTGTTGATGACTTTCTGGTATGAGCCTTCTGGTTTTGGTTCCTATCTATTTTGACATACTGAGTAGGTTTGCCTATGATCTGGTAATAGCGTTTATCTCCTGCTTCCTTTATCAACATCTTCTGGGGTTTACTCTTCCCTTTCTTTAAGTTGACAACTTGATCTGGTATCTGTTGTCTTTCAACTACGAACTTGGTTGAACTTGTTTGTCTAGTATAACCTAAACCAGTGGTTGATCTGGTCTTGTTTTTCATCTCCCAGATCATGTTGACTCTTTCACTGCTTTTGTTGATCTTGTTCATATTCTCCATGGTTTCTTCAGTTTCTCCTCAATTACTTCCTTTCTGGTTATCAAATCTTTGATCTTGGAGTTGAGTGAGTAGTTCTCTTCAACCTTTTTCTTGATCTGTTCTTCCAGATCATTTACTTTTGTAGAGAACTTTGTATTGGCTTCACTAAGTATCGTTACTGATTCGTTCAGCTTATCATTCTCCTTGATGACTTCTGAAAAAATCTTTTTTATACTCATAAAGCTTTTGAACATTTTGTTGACTTCTTCCCATGAGACTTCAACTTCGTTCTCAATACAAGAATCATATACTGGTTTGTTAGATGACATAGAAACATGAGATTTTACCTCGTTCTGGTCATGGCCATTATCAAATCCCATGTAGCATTCATCTCAATCTTCTTCTTGTTCATGTGCATAAAATGATTCATCGTTCTCTGATGAACTAACAGAGAAATGACTCGCACTACTAGAATCTTCCTCTGCTAGCATGGCTTTGCTTTGAGCTTTAAGCTTTTGATCTCTTTTTGCTCTTAACTCTTCTCTTTGACTCTTGGACAGGTCAGGGCAATCTGTCTTGAAGTGACCTGTTCTGCCACAACCATAACAAGTATAGTAAGTACAATTAGTAGTTTTAGTATTTTTTTACCTCATCTTTGCTATCAGATCGATCTTAATCTCTACTCTTCTAGAATGGGTTATCCGATGACAATCTCTCTTTCTCCAGAACTCAAATGTTAATGATTTCATATCATTATAAATTATAACGAGATTAACCCGTCTGGTATTTTAAACCAGATCTCTCTTATTGATTTATTTAGGGTTATCTTGTAAAGTATGGTTTCGACATCATCAAAAAGGGAGAAATTGTTGGGAACCCTCGTAAATTAGTTTTAATGATGTTCTTTCGAAACAACACTTATACTTTTTTATTTTGTTTTGGTTGTTGGAGTTAGTTTGCTCTACATGTAATAGAGAGATCACTCTCAAGTTAGTGAACCTGATAGAGAAGCAAGCCTACACCTTCATTTCTAGCGTTGATACACTATAAAGACATGGTTATCTTATAAAACTGTTGGATCAGGAGCGCCCATCAGAATTGACGTACTGGCCCCACACACCAACACTCTTTCTCAGCCTGCTTTATCCTCACTGACAGGCTGACCAAGGACACTTCCTAGTACGTCACCCATCATAGTATTGTTCCAAGCCAAGCACGCTTAACCTTGAAGTTTCTACTAAGGGGTCACCTGTAAAGATGATGCACCATGTTGGTATGAGTAGTACTAATCAATTCATTTAACCTCTCGTCAACAATGGTAGTGCAGGCCCTTTTCGACTGAGGCAAGCTGCACTCCCATTAGCTTTCTCGGGTATGATACATGCAGGACCCACTCTCCGGGAGGTGCTGGAGTCCACTTCCCAACAAAAACCTTATTTATAGAAAAACCAACACTCATAGACCAGGTTAACTAATGAAAATCTTGCAAAGGATCATAACACTTGGAAGTGTTCTGACTTATAGAAGTCATCTGATTGAGATTAGTCTTCAGGAACACGGAAGCACTCAAGCAAACCTGATGCAAGCAGAACACCTGACAAGGTTTACTCTACCTGAACCAAATCACCTCACTGAAGCAAACCTGAACCAGACTAACACGAAGAGCAAACCTGAGTTATACAAATTGTTAGGATGCAGAACGAGTACATGTTTGGGTATATAATGCGCCACCCAACCTTTGCTTAGTGATCTGATTTATCTTAAGTCATCTGGTATACAATGCAGCACCTGATATACTTGTTCGACTAAAATTGTTTCGAGTCGCTCGAAATCTAAAGAGGTCTTCTAGTAATGATAACACAACCCACTCAAGGGGTCAGTGGCCGCTGAGGGGTCAGCGGTCGCTAGCCCTGGCTTTACGCTGGCTCAGCCGTGGCTCGGTCTGGCACATCTCCGCCTAGTCAGCGGTCGCTTAGGGCTATGCAGCTGCTAACTTATGCTATCGGCCTTCATCTTGTTCTTTCGTCATTTCCGATCTTTTCTCATCCCTTGTCCAACTTCAAAACTCGTTTAGGCTTGTGATCCTGAACCATAAAATGAAATGTAAATAGAGCAAACAACAAGAATAAAGACACGGAAATTACGAGTTTAGATGACCAACAAGATGCTAAACAACCCCTCCACACACAAAACCTTTCTTGTCCTCAAGCATAACTTAGTCTAAAATATCCATAAGAAAAATCTAACACGACATGCATTCTTGACAAGACTTCGAATCCTTCCAAAATCAACCTTCCTATCATCGCGTTATGTCACATAGAGATTATAGAAGAAAGTAGTACACTTAGACTAGATACTCATCAATTCGAAAAACACAAAACAATGATGCACAAGATAACATCGAGTTCACATAACCGGTTAGAGTTTTTATCCATCACTTTATTGGTGTATCTTTCTCTTTTCTTTTCATTGTTGTGGGGTGTGGACAATTAGGGGTTACCTAATGCATCCTCATATGGTTTCCCGTGCTCAAGGTTCCCATAGGAGTGGAGACCTCTTAACAAGCTTAAATCTCATTACAAAACATTGATATGCAACAAGTCGTAATAAACAACTAGTCAGTCAAATCAATCAATTGATACCATCATGCATCAATATATCGATCATTCTACTAAGATTAAGAATCTAGTCACAATGTTCCACACATTCATAGTTCATCTACGTGTCATAACATGAATCAAGTCAAATCAATCAAGGCTTTCAAATCATATCATATCTCAAACACATGCCACAACTCGATTCAACCAAAAGATATTAAGACAAAGTAGCTCTAAAACAATCAAGATTTTGGATAAACAAGACACTAAAATAAAACGACGAATGCATGAACTAAAAAGACATCCCTCCCCCTACAAAGATAGAGCAATGCCCTCATTGCAGAATGTAAAGGACTATAAAGTAGGGATAAGAAAGATATCCCTGAAGTGCTGCATTCGGAGCGAAAACGAGAAGAAAAAAATCCTAAAAATAAACTAGTATGCAAAGGGAAAAACAAAGTTTAGTTAATCAAACACTCACACGAAATGAAATAAAGCAATAAAATGGGAAATAGCGTAGGTTGCCTCCGATGAAGTGCTTCTTTTACGTCACTAGCTTGACGAGACAACTCAATCAACCAGGAGTGTAAAATTTGGGGGTTGACTCCACAACTTCAGACATGGAGTCATTCTCGATATATGGCTTTACTCGAAGCCAATTTACTCGAAATGGCTTCTTCCCCTTTTTAGCATGTGATGCATCACCCTTTGATGGTAGAATTTTTTCTGATAATGAGTTGGGCGATCCTTTGGGATTTGATTTTTCTAAGACGTGCTAGAGGTTCGGTGTTCGAGCGCATGAGAGCTTGCACGTAGGTAAGTGAAAAGGCAGGCCGAGAGTGGGAGTCACCGGCTGCTGAGGTATCAGCGACCGCTGGCTCAGGAATGAGATGTCGTTATGCGCTGGGTACCGGATCCGCGGCCGCTGAGTGTTCTGCGGTCGCTGAGTGTTCCACATTCACTGACCATGCATCACGTGAAAATATTTCACGCACCTTACCTGGTCTCTGGTCGGGTGTCGCTCGTCCTTCAAAACTTCTACTTGTCCCGTCGTCTTTTTTGTGTCCAAGCCCATTCTTTGAGCGACGTCCTTACTATGAAAATCCCACAACGTAGATTTCTCAACCAAAGGGTTAGTAGTATCTATATAGCACGTATCAATAAAATCGACAGAAGGTGCGGTGTCACTTCGGTGCACAGAGAATGATATTTCCTCATCAAGGACAGACATTTTAATGGTATCATTTTTAACATCAATAATAGTATTCGTGGTAGCCATAAAAGGTCGTCCTAGAAGGAGTTTATGCTCTACACCATTCTCACGCACATCCCCTATCTCAAGCACGACAAAATCAAACTGGAACAATTAATTCACCAATTTTAACAAGAACATCTTCGATTATGCCTCTAAGATGTCTCAAAGATCTATCTCCTAATTGTAAGCACATGTGTGTGGGTTTCAGTATATCTAATCCTAATTGTTTAAAAATAGACTAAGGCATAAAACTAATCTAATCTCCTAAGTCTAGCTTGTCAGATGCTGCCTTAGCATTGCCTAAAGTGATGTCAATAACGAAGCTACCTGGATCGTGTTGTTTAGGAGGTAAGGGTTGCTGCATGATCGTACTTGCCACTTTGGAGACCGTTACCACTTCTTGATCGTCGAATTTTTTATTCTTTGAGATCAGCTCTTTGAAAAACTTAACGTAAGATGGGATTTTCTAGATCACTTTGAGGAGGGGGACATTGACTGGGACTTTGGAAAGCATGTTATATATGTCTGCGAACTGCTGGTCGTTTTTAACATTCCTTAACCTATGGGGATAAGGAATAGGCGGGATATATGGATTGACCGCCTTATGAAGCTCCTCGTCAGACTGCTTTCCCTACCCTTCAGGTGGTGTTCCGTCCTCCTTGTCAATTTTGGTTTTGGGCCGCATCTCCATCCTGTTGGGATAAGGAAGTATTGACACAACTTGCACTTGATGGGGTTGCTGACTTTGTCCCGAAATCTTCCTCGTTTGCTGGTTTTGCTGTAGCTGGTTAACCGCACCAGAAATCTACCCCATAGCTGTCTCGAGACGTTTAATTCTGGCATCTTGAGCTTCTCGGAGCTTCTTGATCTCTTTCATAAATGCGGCTAAACTGTCCTCAATAGATGATCTCTGGGGAGGAATAGGTTGATGTGGGTGTTGTTGCATTGGTGGGGGATAAAACTGTTGTTGTTGCGGTGGAAAAATTTGTGGTTGCGGTGGGTAGTACTGCTGCTGCTGTTGATATTGAGGGTGAAAATTCTGAGCAGGGGGCCGTCTGTTTTGGAAGTTTTGTGCTCCATGCCCTTAGAATTGGGGTTTCCATCCTTAGTTTTGTTGAGGTTGAGGCTGGGGTGTGAATCTTTGTGCAGTGTAAATCTCAGCTTGTCCTTCGGGTGTCATCTCTTCCATTTGCTGGCATCCCTCCACAACATGGCCATAGTCACCTCAAATTCCGCATGGCTAGGGTGAAAATGGTTGTCTAGGTGGTGATAGGGGCCTTTTCATTTTGAGCTCTTGTAGTTCCCTCATTATCTTAGCCATATGCTTCTTCAAATCTGGGCTAGCGGTCACTGAACTTGCAACCACATGGTGAGGACAAGATGATTTCTGGTGGGAACTTGCTACAAGTGTCTCGAAAATCTCATTCATCTCTTCCGCCTTCTTGACTGCAATATTTTCTCCCGTCGAATTATCCACCATGAATTGATTGCTCTGAAGCAAACCGTCATAGAAAAATTTGCATATCATCTCTGATATCATCTGATGGTGGGGGCACTATTGTAGTAGCTCTTGAAATCTCTCCAACGCCTCATGGAATGGCTCATCGTGGGCTTACGCGAAATTCATTATCTTAGTACGTACCGCTTGAGTTTTGTGATGCGGGTAGTACTTCAACCTGAAATTCTCACAAACTGACGCCCAATTTGTAAGTGATCCAGGTTGAAGAGATAGCAACCAAGATTTGGCCTTATCCTTCTAAGTGTAAGGGAAGCACATTAACTTGAGTTGATCCTCCGTAGTGAGTGAACTGGGAAAGTCTGCACCACTGTGCAATATTCTCGGATGAAAGTTAGAGCATCCTCACTTGGGACTCCATGGTAGGTCAATAGAAGAGATTGATGGTGCGGTTTCAGCTCGTAATTCCTGACTGCGGTTGACAGGACAATAGATGAAGTAGTGGTGGCACCGAACTTGGGCCTAGTGAAATCCACCATGTAGCGCGGTCTCTCGTCAATAATTTCTTCGGCCCTCTCTTCGAATAATCATGGTAGCAATAATTCGTTATTGCGGTCGATGTTTTCTTCTATGGTGGGTAAGATTTCACGTTTCCTAGCACTGCGACGACCTTGCATACACAACACTCAACGAATACGTTACGCGTACCATAATAAATAAGAAGGAATTAAACATAATAAATAAAATAAAATAAAAAGAAAAATGAACAATGAATTAAATCGCTTAAAGTCATCCCTGGTAACGGCGCCAACATTTGTTCGACTAAAATTATTTCGAGTCACTCGAAATCTAACGAGGTCGTCTAGCAATGATAAGTCAACCCAAGACGTGTTCACAAACAAAAGCAAGTAAAAGAATGTTTGAGGGTTTTAAGATTAGGCATGAAATATAAATAACGAAAGAATGTAAATCCTAAACTAATGCAAATAAACAGAGAAATGAATTGCCTAACTAAGAAAACGAGATGCATGCGAGTTGAAAAGAATGCAAGTAACTTGGAAATCGGGATTGAAAAGAATATAGAAAGTACTATGGCATTTGAAATCGAAAAGAGCGTAAAACAAATAAAAGAAATAAGAAAACGAAAGCATAAACAAATAAACAAACTCAATAGTTGAAACGAACCGGAATATAAACGGAAGCAAACTTGATTAATAAACTGGAACGAACTTGAATCTACAACGATAAACGGAAAAGAACAACGAACTAGAATGTTTGCAATAGGCTATCCTTCGAAATCTAATTATAAAGCTAACAATGACTAACTAAAAATCAAAAGTCTTGAACCTAGAACAATAAGTCCAGAGGTGCTCGAAATATAAGTGCAAAAAATATGGAAGAATGTCTCGAAAAAGGTCTGGAAACACGATGATCATCGAATGAGAAAAACGTCGAAGATTTATAGGCAATAGGAAGGGTCAGCGGCCGCTCAAGGTCAGCAACTAGTGAGTGGCTCAGTTATATGCTCCTCCATGCCATCCGTTTAGTTGGTTAGACACTGGCCCGAGTCAGCCGCTAGGTCAGCGGTCGCTAAGTGGTCAACGGTCGCTGGCCCTGGCTTTACGCTGGCTCGGCTGTGGCTCGGTCTGGCACATCTCTGCCTATGCAGCGGTAGCTTAGGGCTACGTGACCGCTAACTTATGCTCTCAGCCTTCATCTTGTTCTTTCGTCATTTCTCGATCATTTCTCGTCCCTTTTCCAACTTCAACACTCGTTTAGGCTTGTGATCCTGAATCATAAAATAAAACATAAATCGAGCCAAAACATCATGCAAAGTGGGAAAAGAACAAGAATAAAGACACGGAAATTATGAGTTTATACGACCAAAAAGAGGCTAAACATTACTTAAAGATATTTTCATCATATCTGCCATGTCATCAAATCTTCGAAGAAGGAATGAGATCAATCAATGATTCGTCAATTAATCAAGAAAGATCTCAGATCATTCTCTAAAAGGTAAGAAGGATATAATCAAGGAATTAGATCCTAGATTGACAATCAAGCAATTAATGCTCGCCAATCAACCAACGGTCAGAGTTCAAATTCTAATCCTATAAAAGCCTCAAACAAAATTTGGAAAGACACATAAGCAATTCATCAAGTTCAAAGAGCTGTTACTCTGACCAGAAATCTCTGCATCATTTCAAGTATTCTACGACGAGATTTCCAACTCCATATTATGTACAAAGCCCGTTGGTGAACGTTTTTAATCCTAGTCAAACTCGATTTAAGTCTGTCTTATCGAGAAGAGTAATTTATTCACTAGCTTAGTAATTTCCTTAGTGGATTAAGGTGGAGAGATTGTAGCAGATTTATCTGCAAGTTGTAAGGGACACAACCCGCATTCACTGAAAGTTAATCACACTGTTGTTTTAAAACATATTACCTTATTATTATTCACGACATCGCCATTGCTTTAATCAATCGCTAACAATATTTGGCTAAGTCATCGACATGGTTTTTCATTAAAAGAGCAACCAACTAAATCCACAATCTTCCGCACACTACACAGTTTAAGCTAACTGATCACTCCAGTTAAAGCTCATCTGCGTAACTCACTTAAGAGAGAACTTGATTAGACAGATCAAGTGAACCTAATCTGTCACCTGAAGCAATCTCTCAAAGCCTGCCTCTCTTAGTAATTTACTAAGTAAACCTGAAAGTTGGTATTTGGTGAATTCCCCCCATACACAAAACCTTGCTCTTGCAGGACCAACAATAACTTCTCTCACCGTGAAACCACGCACAACATATGCAAGCCTATGTGACAACATACACACATTGATATCATTCTGCCGGCTAAGGTGAGCTTTCGCATCGAATGATGTCGCAACCTTTTCATGCCTCAATTGTCCAAGTCTATCTAGACTGTGAACTTTCTGCTACAAATGAAACGACTGTGTTACCTTCTATAATCATGGATCCACCAAACAGTCTACAATTGTAGAAAAATGACTTGTTAGCAATAAAATTATCGTAGAAAAAATTACAAACCAATTATGAAAACATTTATTCTCGTTAAACGAAAATAAAAACAAGTCTATGACAACGTCTAAAGCATAAAGCATGTTTTGAAGTATACAAACCCTAACACATATACCTAACAAGCAAATTCATGTCTTTATTGAAAATGTTATTGATTGAATCCTGATAAAATTTGATACCGACATATTAATTTGAGTCAACCTCTAAAATAAACAATCCCCAAACAATAAAAGTAAAAAAAAATAGTAATTTATTGAAAAAAAGTGAAAAATAATCACTCTTACAATAATATACCATCATAAAATTACATGAGTACTATCAAAAGAAGTCATGCTCTTATAATTACATGTGTGATTGTGAAGATGAAATTACATTAGCACAAATGTCACTTGATCATTCTCATGTTATTACATGTGTGATTGTGGAGATGAAATTACACGAACACGACTGTCACTTGATCATATTCGTGTAATTTGAATTGACTTGGTTGAGACATGACAGAGGCGACTGTAGTGGCGGCGACAACGACGATGGGGAGGGGGCGTTGGTGATTGATTATGATGACATCAATGTTAGAATATAAGTGGAGAGAATTTTTCATTTTTTCGAACTTATTTAAAAATAAGGATAATAAAATATTTTTAAAAAACAGTGACTATATTTTATATATTATTTTATAAGTGGCTAAATTTTAATATTAAAAAATAATTATGACAATTCGTGTAAAAAATTATTAATATTTATATTATAAAATAATTATGACAATTATAAATCTTTATTTTTGGAAAATAATTATGGTAAAAATCAAAAGAACCGATACATGGTTCTGAAAAATTGGTATTATCTGTTATCATAAAATTAATTCATCTGTCCATAAACAGCAATAATTAGAACAAGAACAACACGTACATGGTTTGAGAAAAGAAAAGAATAACTGGTACATGAAAGAGATGTGGCAGAGAAGATCATACACTGATTATTATTGGTGGGAGACCATGTGAGATAACTACATTTTTGTCCATTTTTCTTAATCAAATTCATTAACGTCTACCCCCCACTTCACTTTATTCGATATATCTAAATATATATATATATAAATTATTTAATTATCTTTTGACTTCTGGCGAAACTCTTAAAAGGATAAAATCTGATGCAGGTATACATATGCTTTTTGGAAGCTCCAAGCGTAGGGGATTCATCTTTATGATTATTGCATAAAGTGTCAATCATTATTCATCACAAATTAAATAGTATTACTTCTTAGCCCACTTGATGTTGTCTTCCATTATCCCCAAAATCTTATCACTTTAAATCTTCCACTTCTTTCCTCCATGTTGCCACCGAATCTATTTGTTTAATTAGTTGATTCTCTATTTTCTGCTTCACATTAATGCAATCATTAGTCCAAAGAAACTCACAAAATTAAAGTTGTGAATCATATAATAAGTTGTCCTTTTAAGTCACACAGGAAACTGACCCCAAATTAATCAAAATGGGAAAAAGATTAGGGATAAATATTAATTTCATGGATATGATGTTGGGCTCGGTTTCTGATGAGCCGAGATCCAGCAATGATGAATCAAACCCGGAGTTGCAGTTGAGAGGCCCAGTTACGAGATTGAGAGCAAAGAAGCTGCAAGGTTATTTTCAGTGCATTATCCGGAAGAAATTGGAAGATGAAGATGTTGGAATTAAGCAGCCCAAATTGGTGAATTGGACCAGCGTCCAAGATTGAAGAATATCATAGGAGTTTCGAACAAGACCTTTTGGTTCGAAAATTGGACTTCCTTAGTGTTTGGTTTCTTAATGCTTGTTTTAATTTTAATTGGG
>JAPKLX010002007.1:0-15984 GCA_026898415.1 Leonotis leonurus | reverse complement strand
ATTGTTGGGAACCCCACAACTAAATTAAGTTTTGATGATGTTCCCTCGAAAACATACTTAGGCTCTCTCATGTTTCTGTATATTATTTTACCTGTTTTGTGTAACAGAGATCTAAAGATTTCAAACAGAAAGTTGAAACCAGCAAGTGTCAAACAGAAGCTGGAGCGAAACAACTTTGACAGAAAGTTGAAACTAGCATGTCTCAGACAGAAAGCTGGAGCAAGACAACTTTGACAGAAAGTTGAACCAGCAGGTCTCAGACAGAAAGCTGGAGCAAGACAACTTTGACAGAAAGTTGAACCAGCAGGTCTCAGACAGAAAGTGGAGCAAGTCAACTTTAACAGAAAGTTGAACCAGAAAGACACTTCAACCAGAAAGTGTCTAAACCACTTCAACCAGAAAGTGTCTAACCAGTGTTCAACCAGAAAGACACTAAGACCAGAAAGGACATAACCAGGAGGTTTGAAGCAAAACAGAAAGAGCTGAACCAAACCTATCAATGATGCATTAAAAACCATCAATCGAGAATTTGAAAGAGAATCACTGATTGACACGAAGAAGGAAAGTAATCACAGATGATTTGCTTCCCATTCATAGAAGATTCAATCAACGACTCTACAAGGAAAGAAGAGATATGATTGATTGGCAATCCACAAATCAAATCAAGCTAATCAACAAAACGGCTAGAAGTTCAAATTCAGGGCCTATATATATTTGAAGATTTAAAGTCTGAAGTACGACGCTAACGATATACTGCAGAAATATTCTCAAGCATTCTATCAGACAAAGCTTCAAACCGTTCGTGATCGCAATCACACCTCGATTCAAGTATGTCTTATCGAGAGAAGAAGGAGATCTTTACTAGCTAGTAGTTTTCTAGTGGATTAACGTGAAGATAACCTGTTACAGTAGTTTTCTGTAAGTTGTAAAGGGACACGACCCTTATTCGTGCATAAGTTTCAGTTAGTTTGTACTTGGAACTTGTGGCTCGTTCTCAGCGAGGTTAAATAAGAAGAGTATCCTAGTAGTGGATATCTAATCCAATTTGGATTAGACCGTGGACGTAGGGGGTTTCCCGAACCACGTAAAAAATAACTGCGTCATTTAAATTCTGTATTTATATTCAGTTGTTTTTTTTTTATTCTCTATCTTTCTTGCTCATTCAACCTGCATTCTTAATCAATCTTCTAATTATCTAGCTAAGTCTTCAAAAGATTTTCTTAACAAGAGCACCGACTAAGTCCACCATTACTCCGCACACACACAGTACATTGTTGGAAATTAAGTTCACGCTTACTTTCTGCTTTGTATAACTCACTTGAGAGATTTTATCTGGATAGAATCTAATTGATTAGAAAATCATTTTGTTCTATCAACTTGAGAAATCTGTAATTCAGAAAGCTTGCATCTCTCTGATTGAATTAATCAAGTAAACTGAAAAGTTTGCATTTGGTGTATTCCCCCCCCCCCATACATCTTTTCATCATCTGCATACTATCTGTTATAGAGTCATCTATTATCAGGGCATGCGAAGAATTCTCCATCCAAGGTAACAGAGAATGGAGTTTCAGAATCAAGATGTGTCTCAAAGCTCATCACTGCTTGATGTGGAATGTAATAGAAGAAGGACCTTTAGCCATTACAGAAAAAACTACTCGTATTACAGAAACAGGAGTAGTCAAGGAAGCTGTACTGAAAGACCCCAGAAAGTATACTTCTGAAGAAAGAAGAGAAGCAAATCTTGATGATTTTGCTAAAGGAGTTATCTCCAGTACTGTGAAAGGAGTTCATCTGGCTATAATCCAAGATCTTGACACAGCCAAAGAAATGTGGGAAGCACTAAGAGATCTCAGTCTAGGATCTGAAGCAATGATTGAAAATAAACTGGCATGCAACAAATTCGATGAATTCAAGATGAAACCAGGAGAGACCATCGAGCAGATGAAGAACAGATTCATTGAAGTGTTACTTGAAGTGTCTGCTTTTAACAAGAATAAGTACACACAGAGAGAGAAGAATCTCAAGATTCTTAGAGCTCTACCACCAAGCTGGGAAATTTACTCAGCTATGCAACCTCTACGTGCTGATTTTAATGATCTATCTGTAGAAGCACTCTTTGATCATCTAGCTGTTCATGAATGTGACATCAGAAGGATTCACGGATCAGATTACTCCTCCAGCAAGAAGAGTGAGAATAGCACAAAGAAGGAGAAAGAGACTGCCTTCAAGGCGAAGTGCAAAGCAGATGAATCAGCATCATCTGCTACACCAGCAGAAGGTGGATATGATAAGTTACTCAAAGAATTCTCAATGATTGCAAAGAGAATGGACAAGATGGAAGTCAGATCAAGAAAGTATCGTAGGTTCTACAAAGACAACAAGAGTAGATACCAGAAAAACAAAGAAGCAGAATGATCTGATGACAAAACAGAAAGTAGAGGTAATGGTAAAATCACTAACCCTACTGACTATACTTGTTATGGTTGTGGGAGAACAGGTCATTTCAAAATAGATTGTCCTGATCTATCTAAAATCCAAAGAGAAGAACTTCGAGCTAAGAGAGACAGAAAACTCAAAGCTCAACATAAAGCTATGATAGCAGAAGAAGACTCTAGCAGCTCAAGTCATCTAACAGACAGCTCATCAGAAAATGATGAAGCATTCTATGCAGGAGAAACAGACAATGATTGGGATGAATGCTACATGGGCCTAGATAATGGACTCGACCAGAATAAGGTAAATTTTCATGACTCTCCATCTTCAAATAAATCTGACTATAATTCAGGAAATGAAGATGAACCAGAAATAACATGGGATGAAATCAACGAGATGTTCGAAAGCTATACAAGTATCAAGAAGCTATTCACTGAAGCTATAAAAGAGAATGATAAATTGAATGATACTGTAAAATTTAAGCGAAGCAAATACCAAGTTCTTAGTCCAGTTAACCGATCTGGAAGAACAGATCAAGAGAAAAGACAGTGAGATTCATTCTTTGAACTCAAAGGTCAAAGATCTTATCAATAGGAACAACATTGCTGAATAAAAGATAAAGAAAGGTAGAGATATGATCTACAGAAGCGATGAACGTGCCAAGCTGCTCATCAACATACAACAGAAAGGTACATCTGGATTAGGATATTCAGATCACTCAGAAAAAGCAGCAGGTCCAATAAAATTCGTACCAGAAAGAAGACAGATACCAGATCAAGTAATAAACTTGAAAAATAAGAAAGATCTTCCCCAGAAGATGATGGTTAAACAAGCTGGCAACAGACAATATCATCAAACTAAAGGACATCCTGCCTACTATACTGAATCAAATCAACAGCCCAAAAATAATGTCAACAGGACATTACAGAAGAAAGCAAAAAGGAATGGATTGGAGAGACATCATCCATCTGTTCTTCATTCAAAGTCCAATGTTGATGAAAATGGGAATATCATCACCAGCTATATTGTTGTTCCCAATTTAAACCTATTCTGGATTCAAAAAGGAATTTTTGCTAATAACCAAGCACCCAGACAATAAAGGGTAGCTAATTAATTGCAGGACCAGAAGGCTGCAAGAAGAAACAAGATTGCTAAAGGATCGATCTGGATAATTGATAGTGGATGTTCGAAGCACATGACCTGTGACAAGAATCTACTAACAGACTACATTGAGAAACCAGGACCCCAAGTCACTTTTGGATGCAATTCAAAAGGATATACCAGAGGGTATGGAAACATAAAAGTTGGGAAGACCATCAACTCAAATGTTTCATATGTTGAAGGTCTCAGCCACAATCTGTTTTCTGTAAGTCAGTTCTGTACAAATGGTAATCAAATTATCTTCGACACTAACAACTGTCTGGTGAAGAACAAGGAAGGAGATGAGATACTCCTTACCGGAATATTGCAGGATAGACTATATATTGTGCAATGGAACAACCAGATAGAGATCTTGTCACGCCCGCCCTCCGCTATGGATAGCGAAGTCGGGAAAACCGTGACTGTGGAAGGGATTAAAGAATTTGGGATAGAAATGAGGTAATGGAACGAGGACGAAACTGAACAACAATCTCATAACTGGGCGAATAATTCATAGTACATGATTTGCAAGAAAAGGGCTTGAGTCTTATGCTCAATACACAATAACTTGTCATGAAGGAAACTTGAGTCTTAGGTTTATTACATAACAATCTCATACTGGCAGCGGGAAGATACTTGGATCACTAAAAGCTCTACATGTGTGAAGACACGTAGAACCCCCAAGAGTCAACTAATAAGAGACCGACAAAAAGCCCGAACGTAGCACTACTCTTTCATCATCGCTCAACCTGCACATTTATAAATATATGCAGGGCTGAGTACAAATTGTACTCAGTAGACACATGCCAAAATCACACACATACAAATATAATTGTCATGCCATTGTAAGTGAAACATAGAGATTTTGTCTCTAAAGAACCTATGTCCACTAAAATCTTTTTGTGAAATCTTAAAGTTCGACTGTACAGTCTAAGTTCTTTGAGTAATCTACCATATCTGTAACTTCTTCTTCTTCTTTGTGTCGGGAAGGTGGCCACCTTCCACGAACACCTTGACCGGCCAACCCGCTCGATGACTCACGGTCACTTTAACCGACCAACCCGCTCGATGACTCACGGTTACTTTGTGTACACTAGTCCGAGTGGAGACGCTAACCCACTGGAACCCGAATTCGATTCTTTTAACTTAACTGAGCAGATAGGTATCATACGAAAATCATAAACATTTTATGGCAGACAATACTTGAAACATATTTTCAGTTCAAATGCTTTTTGAAATGAAACATAAACTGATACAACACACATAATTTTAGTTGTATAAGAAAGCCTACTTGGTTAGTCTTGATTGGTGGTTGCCTTGTTCTCGGAGTGCGGATCCGACCTCTCGTCGAAACCTTTAACATGAATCTCGAGTGAGATATAATCTTCTAGTGCATTTTTCTATATGTAAGAATATTGTATCCTCAATTATTTAGATAATTATGCTCGACCTTTACTCGACTATAATGCGAATATCGAATTTTGTCTAGAGACGTTGATTCCTCAAATCAACTATGTTTTCTAAAATCTTAATTTCATTTATTACATCTAAGTAATAATTTATTGGATAAATAAATAAATCTTTACTTAAATATTCTAACTTTCTAAATTAATATTTATACTTTCCTATAGGTTGGACTAACTTAATATATATATATATATCTAAGTATAGTCTACAATTTAGAGTAATTATTAATATGAAATTCTACTAATAATTTAATTCTCTTTATTTTAATTCATCAATATAAAATCTTAAATTTGGACCTAGTCCAAATAATTAAATTCTAGCTAATTAATTATCTAAATTAATTAATATTCTACTTCTTGGACTTAGTCCGATTAATCTAAATCTTAATAATTTATTTAACCCATAATATAAATTGGGTTAGCCAATTTGATTAATTAAGAGGCCCACTTTTATTAATACAATTTTATAGGCCTTTAAATTAGCCCATTTCATAATTTTAATTAGGCCCATTCATATTCATTTAATTAGCCATTGTTTTGTATTATTTAGGCCCGTTAGAAATTTAAGTTTCGGCCCAATACTAGAATCAATTATACAGCCCAACTAAAAATAATTCCGGCCCAACAATTAAATAAATTTCTCGGCCCATATATTATTTAAGAGTTTGGCCCATAGGATTTGAAGATTTCGGCCCAGTCTTTTAACTAATTCAGCCCACCTGTAGTCTTAAAGCTTAGTCCAATATTAATCTAACCCGGCCCGTTTTTAATAGCCCGTGACCCGGTCCAATTCTAGATTCTTCTAATTTAGACTTAGGGGGGTTGTAGAACCCTATCCTACTTCATTCCTTCCCATCCCCAGCCATCGCCGCTCCCTCACTCTCTAACTTCTCTCTCGAGCGGCGCCCGGCCATAGTCGGCCCAGCTTCCCTGCCCGAAGCTCTCCACCGCCGCTCTTCCTCGCCTTCTCTTCTCCATTTTCTCTGCTCTCTTGATCGATTCGTGCCCTCGCCGGAGCTCCTCCCTCACGTTCACCTTTCTCTTTAACACTCCCAAAAAACCCCCCAGCCCTCTTCTCTCTTCTCTATATCTCGCTTCTCTGCCTCTCCCTCTCGGCGCTGTCCTTTTGCTGTTTCCCCCAATTACGGAAGCTCCTAGCCGGCGCCTCATGGCCGACGCCTCCCCACAGGAGCCTTCTTCCCTGATTCGGTAAGTCTTTTCTCCCTATTTCTTGTTTCATGGTTCTAAATTCTTCCTCCTATTTTCTTACTTCAAATTGATTTATTTTTGTTCTTCGTTCAGAATACATGGTGTTGAACCTCTGGAATCCCACTCTCGTCTCTCTCGCTCAATTCCCTCGCCTCACTCCTGGAAATCTCTCCGCGTTTGCGCAACCAAAAACAGAGCAGAAACAGAGCAGCCGCGAGGTGATTGTCGCTGGCGCTTCTCTGCTCGACCGAGACCCCTCTCGGTTCTCTCTCACTCTCGGCCTGCTCCTTTCTCTCGGCGCCGTTGATGGCTCGCCGCCCTTGCACGTTTTTCTCTCCTTCACTCCGCGGAAGGTAGCACGGAAGCATTCATCACCGGGAGGGCGCAGAACAGCCATGAAGCAGCCATCTCCGACACTGCGTCGCTCGTCCGAGGCTTCCCTCTAGCCACTACTTCCTCGACAGGATCGAGCAGAGGCCTTTCCTGCCTCCCGGAGCTGTTCACCGCTGCTGTGCCTCGTCACCGCGTCTTGCTTTCATTTTCTCTTAAATTTTCATGAATCAATTGAGTCTTATGAATGTTCTAAATATGCAGATTGGTTCCGGGTGATTCGAGCTATTTTGGATTGGTTCGGGGTTGTTCGAAATTGGTTCGGAGTTGTCCGGAGCTATCCGGGGTGATTCGGGACCATTCGAGGTCTGTCCAGAATCGTGCGGGGCTGTCCGGGTCTGTCCGAACTTTGCTCAAGGCTGTTCGGAGCTTGTCGGAGCTGCTCGAGGCCATCCGAAGCTGTCCGGGGTGGTTCGGGACCTGTTCGAGGCCATCCGAAGCTGTCCGGGGTGGCTCGGGACCTGTTCGAGGCCATTCAAGGCTGTCCGGGGCTATTTCGGGTCATTCGGAGTGGTTCGAGGTCATTCGAGGTGATTCAAACTAGTTCGGGGCTGTCCGAGGGCTTTCGGGATTGGTTCGGAGTGGTTCGGGGCCATTGGGAGTTTGCTCGAAGTGATTCGAGGCTGTTTCGAGGAAGCTCACGGCTGGTGCAACAGCCGTGCACTCCTACTTCCTTATTTACTAGGTAATTCCTATTTCTTCTTCATTTTGCTATATAGGTTACACAACATAAGTTCCATATCATATCTTTATTTACAACTCAAAAGTGTGCTTTTCCTATGTTAAGAACATATCTTTCAAATCTTCGATTGCAGTTCCTAAGTTCAAGATCTAAGCCTCTAAGTTCAAGTTATAATTCGTCTGTCTATGTATGTATCCTAGGTTTAGTTTTAAGAATATGAACGTTAACTGTTAGAGCTTTAAATCCTTACCTCAAAGCTGCAACTATTTCTCTTCTCCTGGTTATTCTTCAAACTTCAAATTGACAGCACTTCGTGAGAGTTATATGGTGTGATTTTCAGTCTTAGTATTTACTCTATATATAGAGGCAATGAATCTCATTTCTCTACTTGCTTGCTTTCTGCACTAACTTACTTCTTTTTAGGTGTTGCAGGGCATGGCGTGTTGGCTTTGTTTGCTTCCTTCAGATTGCAAAATCTTATAAGATTTCACTTTTTCTGATGTAATATTTAGGTCACATCCCTATTGTATGACTGTATCCTAAATCTCATATTTACGAGCTGTATATTGTAATTCTATCTCATATATTTTGTTACTAATTATTTATTTACTTATAAATAAATAATCTATTTTTATATATCATGCTTAATAAAAACAAGATAATGTATTATTGTTCACATCATCTTATTAATTTAAGATACCAATAATTATAAGGTATTATCAACTAATTTAGGTATAATTAACTTCTCAAGCATTAACATTTATCTTGAAGTTTTAACTTTTCTATAGCCAATATTAAATTTTATCTAACAATAATTCTAACTAATTTATTAATTGGTTATCTAATATGTTCTTATAAACTCGTTCCTAATAATCAAACTAATTATTGATTATGCATTTCGCGAATTTATTGTATCTTCATTTTTTTTTGAATGGTAACTAAGAACTTCTATCTAGAATACTTAAAAGATGGGATTTATTTAATATTAATTGTTGAATATTAAATCCTCATACTAAACTCTAATTTATAAAGAGTTTAAAACTTAAATGCGTTTGATTTAGGCAAATAAGGAAATTAACATTATCAATTTGTCAATTCATATTCGTGAAATTTTATTAGTCACGAATTATCTACTACGAGATAGTTCTAACAAAAGAGCGGAGCATTACAGATCTGTCTGGTCACTAAGACAGTATCAGAAACTAGCTGGTTATGGCATAAAAGATTAAGCCATCTTAACTTCAAGTCAATCAATAAGATTGCTCGAGAGAAACTAGTTGAAGGATTACCAGAACAAGTCTATGACAAAAGCCACATTTGTGAAGCCTGTCAAGCTGGAAAGCAAACCAGATCATCATTTTCCAGCAAATCTGTCCAGAGTTCAACCAGAATATTAGAGTTACTGCATTTAGACTTATTCGGTCCAATTAAACCATTAAGTATAAATGGTAGGAAATATACTCTAGTCATTATTGATGATTATTCAAGATTCACTTGGGTAATATTTCTGTATAAAAAGAAAGAAACTCTGGAGAAGCTGCCAAACTTTCTCAACAAAATCACCAAGAAAAAGGAAGTTTCTGTTACCACCATCAGAACAGATCGTGGAACAGAGTTCCTAAACCAGAAGGTTGAGGAATACTGCAACCAGATGGGAATCACTCACCAAACATCTGCTGCAAGGACACCTCAACAGAATGGGGTAGTTGAAAGAAGAAACAGATCACTAAAAGAAGCAGCTCGCACTATGCTCAATGCAACCAGATTGCCGAAGAAATTTTGGGCAGAAGCCATCTATACAGCATGCTACACCCAGAACAGATCAGTAGTCACCATTAGACATGGGAAAACACCCTACGAGATATGGAACAACAGAAAACCTAAAATACATTATTTCCGCTCTTTTGGCTGTCTGTGTTATATTCACAATAATGAGAAATCTCAGTTGAAAACCTTTGATAGCAAAGCTGATCCAGGAATATTCTTAGGATATTCTGATGTTAGTAAGGCTTATAGGGTTTACAACAAGAGGACTCACATTGTGGAAGTAACACCTCATATTGTTTTTGATGAATTTGTTATTAGTGACAGAAACCTAGATGTTGATCAAACACAAGACCAGAACAAGAACCAGAAAGCAAAAGGAATTCTGCTAGAAGATATTCTAATCTGGAATACATCAGAAGAGAATGATGTTGAAGTTCCAAACAATGCTGAAGCAGTAAGCTTGCAGCAAGGGGGAACAGAACAGACAACCTGAACTACACCTGAACACAATCAGCCAGAAGAAAGAAACAATACTAATGAGCCAGAACCAGATCAACCCGAAGAATCAAGAGATACAAATGATTGGAATAATGATCAAGAAGGACCAGAAGTTGAAAATCCTTTTCAAACATCTCATCCAGAATTCGAGGACCCAGCAAGCGAACCAGAACAGGAGATATCAGAAGAAGAGACATCCAGCAGAAGGAAATAGATTCAAGAAAATCATCCTTCTGAACAGATTGTTAGGAACCCAATAGATAGAGTGAGAACTAGAAGAATGCATGGAGAAAGTGCACTTCTCAGTTGCTATCTATCACGTGTTGAACCCTCTGACACTCATGAAGCACTTAGAGATGCAGACTGGGTCATAGCTATGCAAGAAGAACTCAATGAGTTTAAAAGAAACCAAGTCTGGTATATGGTAGACAGACCAAAACACCAGGGAGTGATAGGTGTCAAATGGGTATTCAAAAACAAACGAGATGAGAACGGAGAAGTAGTCAGAAATAAGGCTAGACTTGTTGCAAAGGGATACAATCAACAGGAAGATATAGATTTTGATGAGACCTTTGCACCAGTGGCCAGATTGGAAGCAATTAGGCTATTTTTAGCATATGCTGCATACAAAAGATTTAAAGTATACCAGATGGATGTTAAAAGTGCATTCCTAAATGGCATACTTGAAGAAGAAGTGTATGTTGAGCAACCACCTGGTTTTGAAGAAGAGAATCCTGACCAGAGAGTATATAGACTAGCTAAAGCTGTCTATGGTTTGAAACAGGCACCCAGAGCGTGGTATGAAACATTGTCAACATTCCTACTGGAATCAGGCTTCAGAAGAGGTTCTGTTGACAAGACACTGTTCGTCATCAAAGTCAAAGAACACATTCTGTTGGTCCAGATATATGTCGATGACATAATCTTTGGATCACAATCTCCCTATCTGTGTGACAAATTTGCAGAACTAATGAAGAACAAATACCAAATGTCCATGATGGGTGAGATGAATTTCTTTTTAGGTCTGCAGGTAAAGCAACTACCAGATGGTATCTTTGTTAATCAAGCAAAGTACATCAACGATCTGCTAGTCAAGTTTGGGATGAAAGACAGCAGAGCAGTTAAAATTCCAATGCAATCCAATGGGAAGATAGATCCAGATCCAGAAGGGAAACCAGCAAACATTACACAATATAGAAGAATTATTGGCTCTCTGTTATATCTAACTGCAAGTCGTCCAGACATCACCAAGCCAACCCTAGAGAATCACATATGGAAGCTGCCAAAAAGATACTCAGATATCTTAAAGGGACAGCTCACATTGGTCTCTGGTATCCACAAGATGATAACTTTGAACTTACAGGCTATTCTGACTCAGACTATGCAGGATGCAAGCTGGACAGAAAGTCTACTTCTGGAACGTGTCAATTTCTTGGAAACAAGTTGATATCTTGATTTTCAAAGAAACAGACATCTGTTGCTACATCAACCACAGAAGCAGAATATATGGCTGCTGGAAGCTGTTGTGCACAAATCCTATGGTTGAAACAGCAACTAAGAGATTACGAGATTGAAGTGAAGGAGATACCTATATTCTGTGATAGTTCAAGTGCAATAGCTATAACACAGAATCCAGTACTCCACACAAGATGCAAACATGTCGATGTGAGACATCATTTTATCAGAGATCATGTTGAGAGAAAGCATGTCAAGATTGAGAAGATTCATACAGACATCCAACGTGCTGATATTTTAACTAAAGCACTACCAGAAGAAAGATTTAAGATGCTATGTGGGAAACTTGGATTACTCAGTTTGGATAAAGGACAACAGAAGGTTACCAAATAGTTGACAACAGAAGGTTACCAAATAGTTGACAACAGAAGGTTACCAGATTGTTGACAACAGAAGGTTACCAGATAGTTGACAACAGAAGGCTACCAGATAGTTGACAACAGAAGGTTACCAGAATGTTAACAACCAAAGCTACAAGAATGACAGAAAGCCTAGATGAAATAAAACACACGTGGCATAACTTTCTTTATAATTGACGAAAGAGCCATATGGAAATCATTTCTTAAATGCTAAGTCAAGGGGGAACCTTTGAAGGAAATTGAAGCGTCTAAATAATAGACGTCACTTTCCTAAGTTACAGACTGTAAAAGTTAACTTTTACCCTAGATTTACTAAATCTTCTATTTTTCGTCATGATTAACACATCTTTGGGAACTGGGATCGAGGAAATCCCTGCAAGAAAAGGAAAAAGGAAAGTTGCATTAGAAAGGAAGATACGCACACGCTCGCCTACACCCTTGGATCTAGCGCGTATATCTCACGCAATGAAAAGCGGCAAATCAATCAACTGAAGCGGGAAAACCTAAAAAGGGAGAAAATTTATCCAACCCTTCAATTTCTTACCGCCTTAATATCTACTATTGTTTATTGTGCTATATATATGCGATATATCTCACTAAACTGTTCACCTTCACGTTTATTGCACTGAGCACTTCTCAAATCTCCTAAGCACTTAAGAATTCCCAAAACCTTTTCTCTGCAAATCTCCCTTCAATCATTTGCATTTTTGATCATGGCACCCCAAACTTCTTTGTTTCTTCAACACGTGACCGAGGTTCAGAAGTTTCTCACACCTGAACCATATGCTGTGTTTAATACTCACGGTTTTCGAAAACTTGAAGAAATTTTCGCCATTGTTACTCGCTGCAAAGGTTTTTTTGAAGTTATCTATATTCTGCATCTTATTTTCATTTATGTCTCCTTATGAACTGCCCATACATTGTCCCTTGCTCTAATTTAAACTGCTTAGATGTGGGAATTTATACTTGTTCATATAAACTGATGAATGAACATATACTGGTTCTGTATGATCTTATGATGTTAGGTTTATGCAATATTGTTACTTCTCATCCTAACACATTCTTGACGAAACAAGTGGCTTCATTCTACCTGACATGGCAGAATGACAAACATGGTTTTGAAGCGAACGTGTTGATGCCAATCGGCGATAGAACCAGCAAAACACCGTACAATGTCATTGAGATGATCAACCAGACGTACCGGTTGAAAGATGAAGGATTAACACTTGATGATATCACTCCTGCGCAACTGCAAGAAGCAGTGAAAATAGTGATGGTGATACCAATCAACTATACTGGAAGGATGTTTCAGCGTGCCTTACTCCAACCAGGCTTCAAGCTACTACTCGAAATGATCCAGAGAATTTTTCTCAATCACAGTGGATCATATGATCAAGTCACACCTGAGAAATTCAGAATTCTCACGGCAGTTGTTCTCAACCTCCGAGTCAACTGGAGCAGAATACTGTTTGAATTGATGGCCAAGGAAGCAAAATTGGTCACATATACCAAGGACAGCAGAGGTAGAGGAACTTCTGTGGAAGTTAGAAGAAATCTACGACACTCCACTAAAATCAGTCTGATGGTGGAAAGATTCTTCAAGCAGAAAGTCTGGGATGATGCTGTAGAGTTCAACATCAGCCTTTCTATACCCAAAGATCAACACCAGCTTGAGATGTCTTTGGGACTCTCATCACAATTTTTCAACAAAATAACTGATGAGGAGAACCGGGTTGCTGCTCTGGAAATGGGTAGTTCTAACCCTTCATGGATACCACCTACCAAAGGTGCTGAAAAGAGAAAAGAAAAGGTTACCAAGGAGAAGGTGGTACAAGCACAGGCTGCACGTAAGCGAGGAAGTTCTGTTGAGACAGAAACCTCTGCCTCACAGCCAAAACAAAAGAAACGCAGACTCCACAAAGTTCAAGAATCATCACCACCAACAGCTACAGCAGAACAATCTGACTTTCCAGAACAAGCAGAAGAGACTCCCCAGACAGATGTTGGACCAACAGAAACCCCAACAGAAGTGGCTCCAGAGTCAAGCTTTCAAGCGAGAGACTTTTCACCAGCCAGAACAGCAACACCCTCTCCACACCGAATGGAGAAAATCAGTGAGGAAGAGGAGGAAGAGGGAGGAGAGTCACCAGACGAGGAGGATGTCAGGAAACAACAAGCTGAGAGTGTAATCAACCTGCTGGAGAATGAAGCAGAACACTATGTTCTGCAGGAGTTCCCTGGAATCAACCAGCTGCCAGAGAGTTTGGGAGCAGCAAAGCGTATCAAATTCTACCTGCTGGTCAAGGACAGCGAGTATTATGTATTTGATTCCCTGCTCCAACTCAAAACAATTGATGAATTGAAGAAAGAAGAAGCCACACTGCTCAGTCTACTTCAGGTTACTACCGTCCAGGCAGTGAGAGCAGAATACCACCAGCTCATTTCTGGCCTCATGCACCAAGAGGCAGAAAGTTTGAAAATTGATCTGCCAACACCACAACCCGAAGTCCAGATGGATGAAGCAGCACCAATAGAACAACCACAACAAACAGAGCAGGGAGAAACTTCATCCAAGAAGCCAGCCAATAAAACACCTATCATCGATCTTGATTCAGGCGATGATGAACCAGTGGGCCAGCACATTGGCGGGGAGCCAACCAATGAAATATATACCCATGGTGCTGCACAGAAGCTGAAGAAAGACGTCAACTTCTACACCATGGAAGAATTGTTGGAACGAGAGCCACAAACTTTCAACAATTTCCAACTGGACAATCTAATCACCTTGCGAGTTGAAGATCACATGACTGATGTGTGCAACTCGATTCAAGAAAAAGCCACCCAAATCCTTTCTGATTTTAATCAACATTAAAAGGATTATGTAAATGACATGGATCGTAACCTACGTGGTAAGCTCCGAACCATCAGGAAAGAACTGGACAAAAAGATAGATGATGACCGCCTCCAAAACGAAGCAGAACAGGCAAAGATCGAGCTTCGTCTCAACAGCATGGAGGAGAAGGCAGACAAGACAACATCTCTGGTAGCTGATCTGTTAGCTAAACAACAAGAAACCGTTGCTGCTGCTGTAGCACAGAAAGGCACTCAACTTGCCGCTCAGCTAAAAGAAGATACTGATTTGTCCATCCACTCTCAAATTGCCAAATTTGAGAATGAAAGATTTGTGGAGCTGATGCAGACACATCAGGTGGACGTATTAAATAATCTTCTGTATCCTAATCCAGAAGAGTTTGAACAACAGAACACCCGTCTTGCTGCCGTTGAAGAACTTCAAGAAACTTATGACAAAACCTTGTCAACCATGAACAGCAGGCTGGAGAAGAAGATAGACGCATCTGACCAAACAATCAACCTCCTGCTTGGTTTCAAAGCAGATGCTGAGGAAAGGATGAAGAAGATGTCTGAGGAGATAACCTCACTTCGAGCACTCATCAAGACCATTTTTGATGATGTCGAAAAGGGGGAAATCTCTGGAGGCAAGGGAGGCAAGGGAGGCAAAAGCAGCAAGGGCTTAACAGAAGCAACAGATGCTGGAACTGAAGCAACAGATGCTGGAACAGAAACACTAGCACCAGCCCAACCAAGACCAACCACACCACCGACACCTGACCCCACCCTACTGGGATCAGAACAAGCACAACCAGCACCAGCACCTCAGATCCCAGACAAAGGCAAGAAACCGATAGATGAGGGAGACCAGATAGCCGAACTGTTGCTGTTTGGTGTGAGCATGGATCAAGCCTGTGATCCAGTGTTCAGAGCGCAATTTTACAAAGAACAGGCAGAGAGGGAGAGAAAGCTGGCTGCCCAGGAGGCTAAAGAAATCTTTTCAAACTCCCTTCTCTTCGCCTTCGTCAACAGAGCGCTTGCAGCAACAGTCATCTGCTTCAACCACCCAGTCCAAGAAGAAAAAGAAGAAACCATTCTCCTGGAACCTATCCCTGCAAAAGAAGACACCAACTGACGCATGGGTTCCAGAGAATGACCAAACTGACTGGGAAAAGGTCAAACAAGGCTTCATACTGAACAGATACTTCTTGAAAGAGCCTACATATTCAGAGTCTATCCCAGATGAAGACTTTAACCGCTACTTGGAGAATTTCAGTGATCAAGGCCTTATTCAAAGAATCAGAACAGCAGCAGCTGACGCCAAAATCCAGATCAAGGCACCAGAGAAGGAATATATGATCTGTCCAACCATACCTGGCAGCAACATTCCAGACAAGACATACATTTTGAATTATATCAACCAGCTGGCCAAGATCAAGGGCTACAAAATAGACAATCATGATCCTAACTATGCCAGAGTTAGAGTTGGGATTTATGAGAGCATACAACTGGTCTCTGATGCGCAGAAAGAAAAGATGAAGAAGAGCGGAGCAGCCAAGTGGTTCTCTTAGATAGATCTCTTTTCTCATCTTATGTTTTTACTCTCTGTCATGTTTTTTTCTGTTTATCTTTTGTACTTCTCAATTCTCATATTTATGGAAGTGGAGCTTTTTCT
>JAPKLX010000818.1:20468-32073 GCA_026898415.1 Leonotis leonurus | reverse complement strand
TTTGAGACTCTCTGGTTTAGCTTTCTGTCTTTGAGACTTGCTGGTTTTGAGACTCTCTGGTTTAGCTTTCTGTCTTTGAGACTTGCTAGTTTTGAGACTCTCTGGTTTAGCTTTCTGTCTTTGTTCAATCTGGTTGCTTTTTAGTAATTCCTGGTTGGAATTTTATTAATATGTGTGTTAGTGATCTGGTGTTAGTTCCCTGTTGGAATTTCTGGTGATCTGGATCTTATCACTCTGGACCATGATGATCTGGTTTTGATTCCCTGTAGGATTTTATCAATATGGATCATGATGATCTGGTGTAGATCAATCTAGTTTAGATCAATCTGGTTTAGATCAATCTGATTTAGATCAATCTGGTTTAGATCAATCTGGTTTTATCCTCAAGATTTAAGAGTCCTAGCTTTCCACAAAGCATCTTAAACCTTTCTTCTGGTAATGCCTTAGTGAGGATATCTGCTCTCTGAACTTCAGTGTGTATCTTCTCAATCTGTACATGTTTTCTTTCAACATGATCTCTTATGAAGTGATGCCTTACGTCAACATGTTTGCATCTGGTGTGCAGCACTGGGTTCTGTGTAATTGCTATAGTACTTGAGCTGTCACAGAAAATTGGTATTTCCTTGACATCAATCTCATAGTCTTTAAGCTGTTGTCTTAACCACAGTATTTGTCATATATTCTGCCTCTGTAGTTGAAGTGGCAACGGATGTCTGTTTCTTTGAGAACCAAGAAATAAGTTTATTCCCTAAAAACTGACATGTACCAGATGTTGACTTTCTGTCCAGTTTACATCCAGCATAATCTGAGTCAGTGTATCCAGTTAGCTCAAAGTTGTCTTCACATGGATACCATAATCCTATATGGGCTGTTCCCTTAAGGTATCTTAGTATCTTCTTAGCTGCTTCCATGTGAGACTCTTTGGGGTTTGCTTGATATCTAGCGCATACTCCTACTGCAAAAGTGATGTCCGGTCGACTTGCAGTTAGATAGAGTAATGATCCTATGATCCCTTTGAATTGTGTAACATTAGCTGGTTTTCCATCGGGATCTGGACCAATTTTCCCATTGGTCTGCATTGGGATTTTCACTGGATTACTGTCTTTTAATCCAAACTTTGTCAGCAGATCGTTGATGTATTTTGTCTGATTAATAAAGATACCATCTGGTAATTGCTTGACCTACAAACCTAAAAAGAAACTCATTTCTCTCATCATGGACATTTGATACTTATTTTTCATAAGTTCAGCAAATTTGTCACACAGATAGGTAGATTGAGATCCAAAAATGATATCATCTACATAGATCTAGACTAAGAGAATGTTTTCTTTGACTTTGATGATGAACAAAGTCTTGTCAACAGATCCTCTTCTAAATCCAGATTCCAGTAGGAAGGTTGATAAGGTCTCATACCAAGCTCTGGGAGCTTGTTTTAGACCATAGACTGCCTTAGCCAGTCTGTATACTTTCTGATCTGGATCTGCTTCTTCAAATCCAGGTGGCTGTTCCACATATACTTCTTCTTCAAGAATACCATTGAGGAAGGCACTTTTGACCTCCATCTGGTATACCTTGAACCGTTTGTGAGCAGCATATGCTAGGAATAGCCGTATAGCTTCTAATCTGGCTACTGGAGCGAATGTTTCATCAAAATCAATGCCTTCTTGTTGATTATAGCCTTTAGCTACTAATCTGGCTTTGTTTCTGACTACTTCACCATTCTCATCCCGTTTGTTCTTGAACACCCATTTTACACCTATTACTCCTTGGTGTTTGGGTCTGTCCACGAGATACCAGACTTCATTTCTTTTGAACTCATTGAGTTCTTCTTGCATTGCTGTTATCCAATCTGCATCTTGAAGTGCTTCATAAGCATCAGATGGCTCCATGCGAGAGAGGTAACAGCTCAACAATGCACTTTCTCCATGCATTCTTCTGGTCTTCACACGATCTGATGGGTTCCCAACGATCTGTTCTGGTGGATGATATTGTATCCATCTTCTTCTCCTGGTCATTTCTTCATCAGATAACTCAGGATCAGGTTGATCTGTTGGTTCCTCAAATTCAGGGTGTGCTGTTGACGTAGCATGAAATGGATTCTCATCTGGGCTTTCTTCTGGATGTTGATCATCATTTGTGGTAATTGTATCATTGACTTCTGTTGATGATCTGTTCTCATCCAGGTTAGGTAGTAGTATTCCCCCTTGCTGTATGATCTCCTCAGCAACAGGTTGAGTGATAATTTCTTCATCCTCACTCCTAGAATTCCAGATAAGAACATCTTCTAGTAATAGATCATTCATCCTTCTGGTTGTCACCTGATTGTCTGTCTGCTTTTCATCTGGTGATCTGTACTCAACAATAGACTCATCAAAAACAACATGAGGTGTTACTTCCACAATATGAGAATTCTTATTGTAAACTCGATAAGCTTTACTGATATCAGAATATCCTAAGAATATTCCAGGGTCAGTTTTGCTATCAAAAGTTTTCAACTGAGATTTCCCATTATTTTGTATGTAACATAAACAGCCAAAAGTTCTAAAATAGGAGATCTTAGGCTTTCTGTTGTTGCATATTTCATATGGAGTCTTTCCATGTCTGAGTGTGATGGATAATCTGTTTTGCGTATAGCAGGCAGTGTAGATGGCTTCTGCCCAGAATTTCTTTGGTAGATTGGTTGAGTTGAGCATTGTGCGTGCTGCTTCTTTGAGTGATCTGTTTCTCCTTTCAACAACTCCATTCTGTTGAGGAGTTCGAGCAGCAGACGTTTGATGAGTGATGCCCATCTTGTTGCAATATGCTTCAATCTTCTGGTTGAGAAATTCTGTTCCTCGATCTGTTCTGATAGAGGTTATACTCATCTCTTTCTGCTTAGTGATCTTGTGTAGAAAATCAGGGAGCTTGTCCAGAGTCTCTTTCTTCTTTAACAGAAAGATAACCCACGTGAATCTTGAGTAGTCATCTATGATTACTAATGTGTACTTTCTCCCATTGATACTTAGTGGTTTGACTGGTCCAAACAGATCAAGGTGTAACAGCTCTAGTATTCTTGATGTTGAGTGAGCTGCTTTGCTTGTGAAGGTTGATCTGGTTTGTTTTCCAGCTTGACAAGCGTCACATATGTGATCTTTATCATACACCTGATCTGGTAGTCCTTCTACTAATCTTTCCTTGGCAATCCTGTTGATTGATTTGAAATTAAGATGACTTAATCTCTTATGCCATAACCAGCTTGTTTCTGATACAGTCTTAGTGACTAAGCAGGTCTCGATCTGGTTTGTCCACTGGACAATATATAACCTATCCTGCAGTTTACCGGTAAGGAGTATTTCATCTCCTTCCTTGTTCTTCACCAGACAGTTGTTAGTATCAAAAACAATCTGATTACCATTAGCACAAAACTGACTTACAGAAAACAGATTGTGACTAAGACCCTCTACGTATGACACATTTGTGATAGTAGTCTTGCCTACTCTGATGTTTCCATACCCTCTGGTATACCCTTTTGAATTACATCCAAAAGTGACCTGTGGGCCTGGTTTCTCTATGTAATCTGTCAGTAGATTCTTGTCACAAGTCATGTGTTTTGAGCAACCGCTATCTATAATCCAGATAGTTCCTCTAGCTATCTTGCTTCTTCTTGCAGTTCTTTGATCCTGCAATTAATCAAACTTAGCTACCCTTTCAACGCTTGGGTGCTTGATTATTAGTAAACAATCCTTTTCGAATCCAGAACATTCTAGGGTTAGGAACAGCAATATAGCAGGTAATGATATTTCCCTCATTATCTACTTTAGATACAGAGTGTATTTCAGATGGATGAAATCTCTCTATCTTATCCTTCTGTAATCCTTTCTTAGTATGTTCTGTTCTGTTGACAATTTTTGTCCTGTTGACAGTTTTTGTCCTGTTGACATTAGCTCTTTGAAGGTGTTCTGTTTCTGTGTAGTGAGCTGGTTGTCCCCTGGTTTGATGATACTGTCTGTTCTTTGCATCTTTCATTATCATCTTTTGAGGATAACCTTTCTTGTTTTTCAAGTCTTTCACTTGATCTGGTATTTTCTTCCTTTCTGGTACGAAGCTTATAGTTCCTGAAGATTTTTCTGAGTGACCTGGATATCCCAATCCAGATGTTCCCTTTTGTTGCAGATTGATTAGCAGCTTGGCACGCTCATCACTCTTGTAGATCATTTCTTTTCCTTTCTTGATCTTTTCTTCAGCAACATTGTATCTTGAGATCAGATCCTTAACTTTTGAGTTAAGAGAGTGAATTTCACTGTCTTTGCTCTTGATCTGTTCTTCCAGATCAGTAACTTTGGCAACAAACTTAGTGTTTGCTGTGCTTAAGATCTGCTCAACTTTCTTCAATCTGTCATTCTCTTCAACAACTTCTTTAAACAGTCTTTTGATGCTTGAGTAGCTTTTGAACATCTCATCTATTTCATTCCATGAGTATTCTGCTTGATCTTCACTTTCCTGTTCAAAATTGTTATCATCATCTAAGGAATTCGAGTTGCAAGAATTTACCTCAACTTCATCTAGACCGTTGTCCAAGCCTACATAGCATTCATTCCAGCTTTCTTCGTCGTCAGCAATGAAGGCTTCATCATTTTCTGATGAGCTGTCTGAGAAATGACTCGAGCTGCTTGAGTTCTGTTCAGCTATCATCGCTTTTCGCTCATATTTAAGCTTTCGATCTCGTTTAGCTCTTAGTTCTTCTCTTTGGTTCTTAGATAGATCAGGACAATCTGTTTTGAAATGACCTGTTCTCCCACATTCAAAACAAGTGTAATCTGTAGAATTTGAGGTCTTTGTTGTTTTAGTAATCTGCTGTTTAGATTCATTTTTGTCATCAGATTGATCATTATCATACTTCCTGTTGAAGTTCCTTCTGTTATCCTTGTAGAAGCGTCTGTATTTCTTCGATCTGGTTTCCATCTTGTCCATTCGTTTAGCTATCATTGCAAATTCTTTTAAGAGTTTGTCATAGCCTTTCTCTTCATCTGGAGTAACAGACTCAGAAGGATCATCTGGTTTGCTCTTCGCTTTGAAGGCTACCTCTTTGTCCTTCTTTGAACTGCTTTCTGCCTTTTTGGACAGATGATCTGGTCCTCGAATTCTTTGAATGTCACATTCATGACCTTCGAGATGATCAAATAAGGCTTCAGTAGACAGATCATTGAAGTCTGCTCTTAGAGGTTGCATTGCAGCGTAGATCTCCCAGCTTGGTGGAAGTGCTCTAAGAACTTTCATGTTCTTCTCCCTTTGAGTATACTTATTCTTTTTGAACGCAGATATCTCTAGGAGAATTCCAGTGAATCTCATCTTCATCTGTTCTATTGTCTCGCCTGGTTTCATTTTGAATTCATCATATTTGTTGCAGGCTAGAGACAGTTTGTTCTCGATCATCACTTCAGATCCAAGCGCCAGGTCTCTCAAGGCTTCCCACATCTCTTTGGCTGTATCAAGATCTTGGATCTTGGCCAGATGTACGCCTTTGACCGTGCTGGAAATGATCCCTTTGGCAAAATCATCGAGATTTGCCTCTCTTCTTTCTTCGGAGGTATATTTTCTGGGATCTTTTAGGACAGTTTCTTTGACTGCTCCTGTATCTGTGATGCGAGTGGTCTCTTCTGTGATTGCCAATGGCCCTTCTTCGATTACTTTCCACATCAGGCAGTGATGGGCTTTGAGACACATTTTGATTCTGAAACTCCATTCTCTATATCCTTGGATAGAGAATTCTTCGCAAGCCCTGATTACAGATGATTCCATAACAGATAGTATGTGCGTGTATGAAAAAGGTTTTCCTAGATCTATTCAAGTAGACCACGCAGGTTTTAACCTTGTGAAACAAAACAATGGTCAGTTTGAACCACTGCTCTGATACCACTTGTTGGTCCCGAAAGAGCAAGGTTTGGTGTATGGGGGGGGAATACACCAAACACTAACTTTTCAGTTTACTTGACAGTTTATATGAGAGCTCAAGCTATTCTGTATAAGAAATTGCTTGGAATGACTGACCAGATCGATAAATAGATCAGTATCTTGTTTAGTCCAAACAGATTACTCTCAAGGTGAAAACACTTAACAGATAATAAGAGTGATCTTATTACCTTTTGAGTGTAGAGTGAGTGCGGAATAATGGTGGATTAATGATTGCTCTTGTTTTGAAAACCTTAAGGAATTAACCGGATCGTTTAAACAGATTGATTGAGAATGCAGCTAATATGATAGTGCAGAAGGTTAGGATAATAAACAACAGATAATAAGAATGCAGAAAAGTAAAGCACACGATGTTTAACGTGGTTCGGGAAATCCCTACGTCCACGATCTGGTCAAACCTAGACCAGATTATCCACTACTAGGATACTCTGCTTCTTTATACTCGTGGAGAACGAGTCACAAGTACCAATCACAACTAGACTGATACTTATGCACGAATGAAGGGTCGTGTCCCTTTACAACAGATTACCTCTACGTTACCACTAGAAAACTACTAGCTAGCAGGGTGATCTCCTTTCTCTCGACAAGACAGACTTGAATCGAGGTGGTTGGTGTGATGTAGAATCACTGAGTGTTGAAGCTCTAAGTCTGGAATACAGAGGACTTGAAGGTTAATTGCAGTATAGCTCGCGTATGTTCTCTCCTTGTTCCAGATTGTTGACTTCAACTATATAGGCTTTGAATTTTTAAATTCTAGCCGTTGTTGATTGGCGTGAGATAGATGGTATATTGCCAATCAATGGTTTCCATCATATCTGTTCTTGCCATATAGGAAAGGTTGACTCAATCTTTGATTTATGGAAATCAGATTGTTAACGGTCTCTTTCCTTATATGTTTTAATCGTAGATCAACTTTCCAAACCCTGTTGGATGGACCTTGATCTTGACGTGGCAAGTGTATATGATGTGTAGGATGATGTCAGCTATAGGCTTGATGACTCAATCGCTCTGGTTCATCGCTGTAAACATTGATCTGGTCATCGATCTGGTCGCTGTCTGTTACAGCAGATCGATTCCTTTGAGCGTGAAATCTTGACCTACATCCTATTCTAAGTTGAGAATGACTTCTATAGGAACATATCCTTTACATTATAAGTCATCTCCTAATCTGTTCCAAAACAGAAATCACTTAAACTATAGTGATCTGGTTTTTACACGAGGAACAGGTTAACATACAGATCAGCTAAGTGTGTTTCGAAAGACCATCATCAACACTAATCTTTAGGGTTCCCAACAGGTTGTAAACTTAACCTTATCTTACATGTTAGCTGATCTACTATTGAGAACACAGATGGTTCCTATGGACACGATCTGTCTTTCATCGATCTGTCCTTACACTTAACCATCTGTTGTCTATCTATTCTAGACACTAATAAAGCATAAATACATAAGCATCAATAAACATTAAAGCGTAAGCACAGTTTAATATCATGCATATATAATATGGTTTCGCATCATCAAAACATATAAATAATGATTTCCACAACCATCAAAAAGGTTCCCAACAATTTCCCCCTTTTTGATGATGCCGAAACCATCATAATAAAATCACACACATTTATGAGCTGATGTAGAAACCACTTACCTTTATTACCTGGACATGATCTTGACATGAGCTAAGCTGGTGTGCTGCTTTCTTAACCATCTGATTCCCCTTTTTGAGATCTGATTCCCCCTTAATGATAAGCCTCTCTTGACCCATTTTTGGCATAGATACTTTCAATATCCATTTTCCCCCTTTTCGGCATTATCAAAAAGGTCATCAAAAAGGTTCCATCTGTGGATATCCAACTTGATATCTCCTTCTCAGCAGGTAGTCTGTCCAGCATGCTCTTCAGCAGCGACCTGTTTTCTGAAAGTTTCCAACTTCGGATTCTGATTTTCTAGTGAATAGAATTTTCCGAAGCGAAATGGCGAGACGGTCAAGACGCATGCTTTGCCATGCGCTGTAGGCTTCTGGAGCCAAAATCCATCGTCTGCTAGCTCAAACTGCAATTCTTTGATGAAAATCATCGATCTGTGATTTTCGAACTGCATTGAATTTGATAAACCATTCCCCCTAGTTGATATGACCTTCTTCAATGTATATTGGGGTGCAATGGTGGTCAGCTAGCTCATCCTTCATATGGACAGCTAGCTGTTGAAGTCTTGTGATCACTCCCTGTTGTGACTATTCGCTGTTTTAGCAAAATCTGAGTCTAGCTGTATCCTTTAAACAGCTCGCTGTTCCTTGAGTAGAGTATTTCATTTCTTATGATATTTTGAAGACTATCTGTTGATGAGAACAGCTAGCTGTTGACCATCTGTTGATTGATCCACTTGCTGTTGGACTTCATTTGCTGTTGAATTCACTTGCTGTTTGTTGAACAGGTGCTCTTCGTTCCTTTTGATATGAACAGCTCGCATGAGTACTCGCTGTTAAGCTTGATGAGCACTATCTGTTTGAATTGCTATCTGCTTCAGGTTGCATTGATCTCTTGCTGTTGTAGCCACTAGCTGTTCCATCATGATATGAGCAGCTCGCTGTAGATTTACTCGCTGTTGAAATCTTTGCTAGATCACTCGCTGTTGATAATCTTTGAGTACTCGCTGTCGAAGACTCTTGTTGAGTACTAGCTGTTGAATTGCTATCTTCTTTCTGCTACAGTGATCACTCGCTGTTGTAGTCACTAGCTGTCTGAGTCTAGCTGTTTACCATTTAAACAGCTCGCTGTCGAAAACTCTATCTGCCTTCTTTCTGCTTGAGACAGATGCATCCATAAATTTTGATTAAGCGTCCTCAATCTCATTTACTTAGCATCATTCCATTGATTCTGAAAGAAGACATGAAATAACACGAGACAATTCATTCTTATTAGAAGTTCATGAACAGAATAGCTTATTTTAATTGAAATACAAGCAGATTGAGATAGTTTTGAGTTAGAAGTTTTGAACAGCTAGCTGATACAAGCTTAAGCTGGTTCCCCCTTAATCTGCTATCTATAGATAAGCTTGTTCGCTTGTTGAATTGTTGAAGATGCTTTGTAGAGACAGCTTGGAGTGAGCAGCTAGCTGTTGTCTCTGATGTTGAATGGGAGCAGATCGCTGTTGACAAACGATCTGTGAGCTCCAATTTTTCCTTCCATTCCCCCTTGCTGAAATACTCCTTGAACTTCATGGGGTCAAGCTGCTTCCTGCTGTGTACCCCTTTCTTAACGATCTGAGTACCCATCAGAATCATCCTCATTTCCCAAAATTTGAGCCATATACGCTTCGTCATCTGATGATGAACTTGAGGAGGAATCTGTTGAATCCTCGACTAACAGAACAACTTTCTTTCCTTTGAGCTGTCTGTCGGAGTTCATTGAGCTGCTTGATTTCTCCCGCATACTATCACGGTAGAGCTTCTTGTATTTGTTAGCACGTACTTCAAGCTCTTTGAATCTCCTAGTCATGGAGGCATGTTCTTTCAGAAACTGTTCATGTGAAAGCTCTTCTTGAGCTTCGCTGGTGGAGGTCATCTTTGAAGATGATCTTGCTTTAAATGCAACCTCCTTTTTCCTTTTGGCTTCAGCTTCTTTGTTGACTTTATCTGTGCCATGAAGTCTGTTAATTTCATACTCATTACCTGAAAGAATATTAAATATATCATCACAAGATAAAGAGTTGAAATTTGATCTTGTTTGGATCAAGGCAACATAGATATGCCAATTTGCAGGTAGAGCTCGGATGATCTTCATGTTTAGTTCCCGCTGGGTGTATTTGTTTGGGCTCATGGATGCAATTTCCAACGCGATCTCTGTGAATCTGTTCTGCATCTCTTGAATTGATTCATTAGGTTTCATCTGGAACTCCTCGAACTTGTTGCAGGCAATAGATAGCCTGATCTCCTTCATCTCCTCTGATCCCAAGCTTAATTGCTTTAATGTATCCCACATTTCTTTGGCAGTTTGCAGGTGTCTAATCTTGGCCACATGTACGCCATGTACGGTACTCGATATGAGCACTTTTGCATAATTATCCAGCTCAGCGACCCTGCGTTCTGCACTTGTGAATGTCATGGGATCTTTAAACTTTTTCACTCCTGCTTGGTCTCCTTTTGTCTGCTCTTCTCCATCTTCATAGATAATGGTTGGTCCATTTTGGATAATGTCCCACATTTGCACATGACGAGCTCGTAGGCACATTTTAATTCTGTAGCTCCATTCATCGTAGCCTTCGATGGAGAATTCTATACAGGACCTGAGAAGATGAGAATCCATAAGCAACAGAATGCAGTAAGGGATGTAAAATAATTTTCTAAGATAGGATCTATTCAATTGACCACGTAGGTTGAAAAACCCTTGTAAAAGATACAGTGGTCGGTTGAACCACTGCTATGATACCACTTGTTGGGTCCCGGGAGAGCAGGTGTGGTGTATGGGGGGGGGAATACACCACAATCCAACTTTTCGCGTTTGGCTGTTTGAACAGCAGGTTGAGAATCAGCTCGCTGTTTATACCAGAACAGCTCGCTGTTAATAGCAGTTGATCTCCTCTGTTGTAGAGAGAGTTCTAGCTGCTCAAGAAAGTTCTCAACACAGAGCGTGAGTAATCTGTTAAGGAGCAGATAGACTGGCAGCTAGCTGGAGCGTACCAGACGATCTGTCCAAACACAGATCGTGTGCGGAAGCTGTGTGTATGTTGGTTGCTCTTACACTTAGAAAATATATTTTGTTTATACCGAATGTTCTTTATGAGGTTGATTCAAATGCACAGCTCGCTGTTGGGTAACAGCTCGATGGTGAAGTGATAAACAAAGAATCAAACTAATGCAATGCAAAATATAAAGGAACACACAATATTTAACGTGGTTCGGGAAACCCCCTACGTCCACGATCGATCAAAGCTAGATCGATGAATCCCTTAACCTTGGATCCCTCGCTTATTTATCCTCGTTGAGTACGAGATTACAACTCTCTTGTTTAAACTCGTCGAGTACGAGATCTGGGTTCGGTTTTATAATCGTTCTTCCTCCAAGCTTTTGGCTATGGAGGAAGCTAGAACTATGGGCTTTGAGGGCTCAAAACTAAGATAAGTTCTAGCGGGTTTATCTTCAGAATAATGGTGATCTCTCTCTAATTTACAACACTCAAGGATGTATATAATCTATATCTGGTGTTGAATAATTCAATGGAAAACTGGAGAGAGTCTTGTAGCGTTGTAGCTTTTTCTGGGCAATATCACAAACTCACCAACTCAATTTCTGAAGAGGGCTTGAAGTATTTATAGGCATATTTGAATTATAGCCGTTGGAAGTCTTTGTAGCTTTTGTAGTAAGCATTAAATGCTCTTTTGACCGTTGACTGCTGACTATACTTCTAGCCGTTGGAGTTTGTCCTACGTGGATGTTGACGTGGCATAGGACAGGTAGCTTATCAATTTAGGTAGATTATAGCTTCCTCCAACTGGGATGAGCAGCTCGCTAACCATCTCGCTATGCAGCTCGCTGTCATCTTGAAGACTAGCTGTTGATACACAGCTATCTGTTGTGGTAAGCAGATCGTTTTTATCTTTTGAACGATCTGCTATTGACTGCTATTTGAAGTAGAGGAGCAGATCGTTTTCATCTTTTAAA
>JAPKLX010000818.1:0-13336 GCA_026898415.1 Leonotis leonurus | reverse complement strand
TTCTGTCTAAGACTTGCTGCTTCAGCTTTCTGTCTAAGACTTGCTGCTTCAGCTTTCTGTCTGAAACTTGCTGCTTCAGCTTTCTGTCTGAAACTTGCTGCTTCAGCTTTCTGTTTGAGACTTGCTGGTTCAGCTTTCTTTTAAAGTTGATTCCTGTTACATAGAGATAGATAGAAATAATATCTAGAGATCATGAGTAAACCTAAGTATGTTTTCGAGGGAACATCATCAAAACTCAAATTAATTGCGGGGTTCCCAACACATGCGTTCTTGATCGGTGCAACGCAAGAAGTTAAAGATGGTTCCAGAGCACGCACTCATACTTCGGCTTCAGCTGGGTCTCCCATCCCATTGAATACAGGTGGGTTTTTTCGTAGGAATAATTCCTCAATCCTTCTTGCGGGTTGTGGGAGAGGTGGGGTTGCTCCTCGTTCCGCCTCAAATCCTTCGTGTATGTTCTTAGAACCTCATCCTCTACCTCCGCCTCTCGGGCGTCCAGCTCTTCTTGGTGGCATTCTGGTAATTTAATATTTTATCTTATTAGATCATTTAAGTTTTATTTACTTAGTCGTGGGAAGGTGAAAATCTTAATTACTTAAATGTTCTCTATTTAAGCTCAATACTAGGAAGGAAAAAGAAAGAATGTAGATAATAGAAATCACATATACTGCAACAGAACACTAAGGTCATCAAAATATAATGGCGTCAATATTGCCTCCATGAGGATTTAGTACAATCATAGCTCAAAAAGTGCACTCTCTAAGTACATGACATGATGCTCATTACTCTAAGATGGCATCACAAAAGGTACTCAGCCACGAAACACCTGGTGTCTATGTTTTCGTGCTGTCAAACAAAAATATCATTACGGAACGGTCCTCATAGGATCATCATTTCCATGTACAAAAGTCTAGAAATCATAATGACATCAGGACGGCCTACTCATGTGGTCCGTTGCTGATGGGTACATCACAAAGGCAAAACAAAAGAAAAACAACAGCGCCCTACTAGTATAAGGTCGCTGATCCTACAGACTCATCATCGGACTGGTCCATCCCCGGATCCTCATCCTCATCCTCCTCACCCTCCTCATGGGGATTTAATAACTCGGGATTTACTAAGACGTGATTCCATGCGACAACAATAGAACACTTCTCACTAAACAAATCATCACTTCCCAAAATATTATTCCCTCCATCCCACTAAGTTTGACACACTTTCCTTATTGGGATGTCCCACTAAACTTGGCACATTTCAAAAATAGTAAAAGTTATTCCTTAAAAAAGGTGTGGACTCTACCACCTTTATCACTCTTACACTATTTTATATACTTTCCTTAATAACAGTGCCACAGAAAAAGGTGTTAAGATTAGTGGGATGGAGGGAGTACTATATAGGGTTGTGAAAAATCTGCAAGTGGAAATGAATCAAAGCAGTGCATAATTAGTCGTGTATACTAATGTTATCGTCACAGATTAAGAAATAAATAATTTCCGAAACCTCGTTCTTAGCAACAACACAAAGAACTTATCTCACTATGAAACTACACTATATATATATATATATGCAAGCATGTCTGACAGCATATACATACCTATATCATTCTGTAGGCTAAGGTCAGCTCGCATCAAATGATATTGCAGCCGTTACCGACTAGACTGTCCAAGTCTTTCTAGGCTATGAACTTTATTCTACAAATGAGTTGACTGTGTTACCTTCCGTGATCATGGATCCATCACATAGTCTACAATTATAGAAAATGTACTTGTTTGAAATTAAATAATCAATGAAAATAAATAACAAATGAATGATAAAAACATTTATTCTCATTAAACGAAAACAAAAAGAAGTTTGTTACAACGTCTAAGAATTAAGCATGCTTTGAGGGTATATACAAACACTAACAAATGGATTCATTGATTTTGTTTTGGTCGATCGTGGACGTAGAGAGTTTCTCAAACCATGTTAAATATTGTGTGTGCTTTATATTCTACATTGCATTATTTTATTATCTTGTTTATCACTCATCAACCTCCAAAAATATTATTGGTCATCCCTTTCCCATTTCTATTTATAGGTGTTTGTTGGCTATGTCAGAGTTTCTAAGGAGGAAGAGCCGCAACCTCCAAAATAAATTCAAGTCCATTAATATATCCAATAATTATAATTATGCACGAGTCCATAAATAAGACTTTCAATAATTAGTCTTGTAATTATTATATTAATTGAATCTTATATTAATATTTCTCAACTCCACTTTAGGATAAATATTAAATTGATCAGCACTGATTCATATTATGGATCGAATCTCCTTTTTAATAAATTATTTCTCACATTTTTTGATTTTATATTCCATTAATTAATTAAATTTTAATGACAACTTATATTAATTAATATATTTTTTCGTAAGTGATCTGATTCAGTCATTTATTATTATATATGAAATAAAATCCAACTCGTGGGGGCTTCTTATATAATAAACATTTTTTTAATTTCTCACACGAATATAATCAATCCGGACTTGTCGAGATGTGATTCTATGAAATAACATCAAAACAGTGCATAATCAGCCACGCCCACGTATACTTAATGTTCCCGACATAGATGAAGAAATAAAGAATTCACGAGACCTTATTCTTTAGTATCATCATATAAGAATTTATCTCACTGTGAATCCACACAGTACATATATGTTGGTCCCGATAGAGCAGATGTTGGTGTAGGGGGGGGGGGAATACACCAATTGTATATTTTTCTAGTTTCTCTTGCAAGTTAATCAAACAGACGAGCACACATCACAGATTGCGTGTGATCTGGGTGTCCAGCAGCTTGTGTTTAACAACACAGATGATGAACCAAATAGAGCGTGATCTAATACGTGATTTGTACTTACAGATTAAATAAGTAGCAGATTGTGAGGAAAATGGTGGTTACTGAAAATTGTTCTAGTTAGAAAACCCTTTAAGACGTCCAAGTTACAGATTATGAATATCGTAGATTAAGTATGGTAGATTATATATGCAATAAACGAAGCTGTAAAATGCAGAATTTAGAACACAATGAATTAGTGTGGTTCGGGAAACCCCCTATATCCACGACCGAGAATCTTGGTCCCACTTCAATGCTTGTAACTGGTTGTGATACTGGAGCTTCGTGATTGATAAACCAACTCAATCATGTCCAACTGTGGGTACTCGTACCGAATGAATCTATGAAATTACGTCGATACTTCCACATATACATATTATGGGTAACGTAGGAGACATCTCTATTTTTCCCCGGGGAATTTTTAGAATTCCCATTTGCCCGGTCCTACAGCCTTTCTTTCTGGAAAAGTTGGTTTTTTTCCCAGAACTTGAGTAAAGAATGCCAAAGTGGAGGAACTAGATCTGAAAAAAGAGGGATTCTAGTAGTAAGATATCTAATGAAACCGTCGTTGGAATTGAGAACTTATTTGAACTATCAAATTGATAGTATACTTCACTATACTTGTAAATGAAACTTCTCGCTGCTTTAGACTGGCAGAGAACCAGTCACAACACAAAGTCTAAATTGGACTTGAATTGTGCACGGATTAGGTCGTGACCTTTACACTTACTGGGTGTACAAATGACAAGTCTTCCAAACTTGCTTGAAGGCTAGAATGGAAGATAGAAATATACTATTACAGTGCTTGTAACTTAATACAATGATAGTTTTAGTGGGGTGCGTTCTAACTTAAAATGAATTCTATTGATAGCTAAGAACAATGGATTCTATAAGTAACAAAAAGTCTAAGTGAAATGTTAGTGTAAGTAAGAACTTGAATGCTTTAGCACTTTGTAAGTTTTAGAGTAAATTCTATAGATCGCTTGGAATCGAGTAGTTATTTTTGAATCCTTGATGGAGTATTTATAGGTGTTTGATTCACGAACTAGTCGTTGTGGAGCATTAAATGCTTGAAACTAGTTGTTACTAATGCACTCCTTGCTAGAAATGTGTCATTTGTTGTCATTTCTTGTATGATGTCATTCCCCAGAATTATAATTTCTTTATCGGGAGAGGTATGTGAGAATGAAGCCTAGGTGACACCAAAACTTGGACAGGTGGACAAATGATCTATTTAGGCAGATCATATGTACCACTTATAGATTTCACAGCATCAAAACCATAGGTTTCAAGTACAGCAAAATGGTAATAAGTTAATCAATCCTTGATAATCTTGACCATTTGCAGGGAAGTGAGAGTTTGGTTGGTTTTAGGTATAGCTTTGGGAGAGGATTGAGATCCAGATGTTGAAGTCATGGTGAATACGAAATGTGTTTGACTGGGGATTAGATTTAGGCTGATAGTTTGGGAATGTTGCAGAGACAAAGATAATGAAAGAGAGAGGATGTGATGCGAAAGGGTGCTAGAATTTTGAAAGCGTAAAGAGGAAGGATAATCACAATTATGATATATATATATATATACATATACATATATATATATATAATAGTTATTTAGACGGCAGAGATCACGTAAGAAATTAAAATTTAATTTAACGGTCTGGATCATTCCCTGATTTTTGCGAATTCCCGCATTTGTACAGATATGTCCCACTTTGTCTGATGTGGCAGCACATGTAGTTCATCTCTTGTTGGGAACCCCGAAATATTTTGGTTTTGATGATAATCTCTCGAAACACACTTAGTCTTCATAGCTTTGATTGTTGTTAAACTGTTCTACATGTTAACAGATCACTAAGCATAAAGTGAATTCTGATAGAGAACAGATTAGGAGATGACTTAGCATGTAAAGGAATTATTCCTATAGAAGACATTTCAATAATAGTCTAGGTTGAAGACCAAGAAATTTTTCAAAGAGAAGAATTCGATCTGCTATGACAATCACCGACCAATAGACTCAGCGAAGCACCAGATCAATAGAGTCATCAAACCACTAGATGACATCATCCTACACATCATGTCCACTTGCCACGTCAATATTGAAGTCCATCCACTAAGGTTTGGAAGGAGAATCCATGATTGACACGAAGAAGGAAAGTAATCACTATCGATCTGTTTTCCATACTTAGAGGATTCAGTCAACGCTTCTACAAAGCAAGAGCAGATATGATGGACATCATTGACAGGCAATCTACAATCATCTCGCGCCAATCAACAAATGGCTAGAATTTCAAACTGAAAGCCTATATATATTTGGAGTTCAAATTCTGGAGGTGTGAGCGCTACATCGATAAAAACATTCTCAAGCAATCAATCTTCAGACAAAAGTTTCAAACTGTTTGTGATTCTAAATCACACCAACCCAACCTCGATTCAAGTCAGTCTTATCGAGAGAAAGGAGATCATCCTGCTAGCTAGTAGCTTTCTAGTGGTAACGTAGAGGTAATCTGTTGTAAAGGGACACGACCCTTATTCGTGCATAAGATTCAACCAGATAGTGTTTGAAACTTGTGGCTCGTTCTCCGCGAGTATAAAGAAGAAGAGTATCCTAGTAGTGAATAATCTGATCTAGTTTTGATCAGACCGTGGACGTAGGGATTTCCCGAATCACGTTAAACAACTGTCATTTACCTTTCTGCATATTTATATTCCGTTGTTTATTTTATTCTAACCCTTGCACTATCACTTAAACCGCATCTCAATCAACCTGCTTTAACGATCTAGATTATAATTAAGGTTTTCAATATAAGAGCACCAACTAAGTCCACCATATTTCCACACACACTTTGAAAGTAATAAGATCACTCTTATTATTGTCTAAGTATTTACACTATAGAGCAACCTATTTGGATTGATCTGCTATCAATCTGTCGATCGATCTGGTTAGTCATCTGTCGAGCAATTTCTTCTTTAAGAATAGCTTGAACTCTCTGATAATCAGCCAAGTAAACTGAAAAGTTTGTATTTGGTGTATTCCCCCCCCCCCCCATACACCAAACCTTACTCTTTCGGGACCAACAAGTGGTATCAGAGCAGTGGTTCATAAGGCCATTGTTTCTGTTTCACAGGGTTAATACCTGCGTAGTCAACTTGAATAGATCTAGGAAAACCTACTTTCATTCACGTACATACTATTTGCTATGGAATCTTCAGTTGTTAGGGCGTGTGAAGAATTCTCTATCCAAGGATATCGAGATTGGAGTTTAAGAATCAAAACAGCACTCAAAGCCCATCACTATCTGATGTGGAAAGTAATAGAAGAAGGTCCACTACAGATCACTGAAGAAAAGACTGTAACTACTTCAACTGGAGTAACTACACAGATAGTTCCTAAAGATCCAAGAAAGTACACTTCAGAGGAACGTCGCGAAGCCAATCTGGATGATTTTGCAAAGGGAATCATATCTAGCACAGTCAAAGGTGTACATCTGGCCAAAATCCAAGATCTGGATACTGCCAAAGAGATATGGGAAGCCTTAAGACTTGTGTCTAGGATCTGAAGTCATGATTGAGAACAAGTTGTCACTTGCCTGCAACAAATACGATGAATTCAAAATGAAACCAGGCGAGACCATCGAACAAATGAAAATAAGGTTCACTGGAATCTTACTTAAGATATCAGCATTCAAAAAGAACAAATATACTCAAAGAGAGAAAAATATGAAAATACACAGAGCACTTCCACCTAGCTAGGAGATATACGCTGCAATGCAACCACTTCGTGCTGACTTCAATGAACTCTCTACAGAAGCTCTATTTGATCATCTTGAAGGCCATGAATGTGACATTCAAAGAATTTATGGAGCAGATCATTTGTCCAAAAAGGCAGAAAGCAGCTCCAAGAAGGACAAAGAAGTAGCCTTCAAAGCGAAGAGCAAAACAGACGAACCTTCTGAATCTACTGCACCAGATGAAGAGAAGGGTTACGACAAACTGCTAAAAGAGTTTGCAATGATTGCTAAACGTATGGACAAGATGGAGGTCAGGTCGAAGAAATTCAGACGTTTCTACAAGGATAATAAAAACAAATTCTACAAAAAACGCGACAATGATCGATCTGATATCAAGGATGAGTCTAAACAACAGTCCTCTAAAATATCTAAATCAACAGATTATACCTTCTTTGGTTGTGGCAGAACAGGCCATTTCTAGACAGATTTTCCTGATCTGTCCAAAAGCCAAAGAGAAGAGTTAAGAGCAAAAAGAGATCGAAAACTCAAATATGAGCGCAAAGCCATGCTAGCCGAAGAAGAATCAAGCAGTTCAAGCCATTTCTCAGATAGCACATCGGAGAATGATGAAGCATTCTATGCAAATGAAGAAGAAAGCTGAGATGAATGCTATATGGGACTAGACAACGGTCTGGATGAAGTCGAGGTATATTCGTGCAATACCAACTCTTCAAATGATAATGATCTGGAACAAGAAAATGGAAGATCAATCGGAATACTCATGGGAAGAAGTTAATGAGATGTTCAAGAGCTATTCGAGCATCAAGAGACTGTTTAGAGAAGTTGTGGAAGAAAATGATAGGCTGAAGAAATCTGAACAGATATTGAGCACAGCAAATACAAAATTTGTTGCCAAAGTAACTGATCTGGAAGAACAGATCAAGGGAAAAGATAGAGAGATTCACTCACTAAATTCAAAGGTTAAGGATCTCATCACAAGAAATAATGTTGCCGAAGAAAGAATAAGGAAAGGCAAAGAAATGATCGACAAAAGTGATGAACGTGCTAAATTGCTAGTTAATCTGCAACAAAAAGGCACATCTGGATTGGGATATCCAGGTCACTCAGAAAAGCCTTCTGGAACTACAAGATTTGTACCTGAAAGAAAGCAAATACCAGATCAAGTGATAGATCTGAAGAACAGGAAAAGTCATCCACAGAAGATGATGATAAAAGAAACAGGGTACAGACAATACTACCAAACAAAGGGTCAACCAGTTCATTACCCAGAAACAGATTATGTTCATAAAAAGAATGTTAAAAGGACATTACCTATTAAGAAGAGATTAAAGAATGATGGAATAGAAAAATACCATCCATCCGAATTTCATTCCTTATCTAGAGTTGATAATAATGGAAACATTATTACTTGCTATATATCTGTTCCTAACAAAAAAATGTTATGGGTTCCAAAGGGAACATTTGCTAATAACCAAGCACCCAAACATTGAAGGGTAGCTAAGTTTAACTAATTGCAGGACCAGAAGACTACAAGAAGAAACAAGATAGCAAGAGGAACAATCTGGATAATTGATAGTGGATGTTCGAAGCACATGACATGTAATAAGAGCTTACTATCAGATTACGTTGAAAAGTCAGGACCACAGGTCACCTTTGGATGTAACTCAAAAGGATACACCACAGGATATGGTAAAGTCAAGGTTGGCAAGACTACTATCTCAATTGTATCATATGTTGAGGGTCTTAGCCACAATCTATTTTCGGTTAGTCAATTCTATGCAAATGGTAATCAAATCATCTTTGATACTAACAACTGCTTTGTGAAGAACAAGGAAGGAGATGAGATACTCCTTACCGGAAAATTGCAGGTGAGGTTATATATTGTCCAGTGGACAAACCAGATCGAGACCTGCCTAGTTACTAAAACTGTATCAGAAACAAGCTGGTTATGGCACAAGAGATTGAGTTATCTAAATTTCAAGTCAATCAACAAGATTGCAAAAGAGAAATTGGTGGAAGATCTACCAGATCAAGTCTATGATAAAGATCATATATGTAATGCTTGTCAAGCTGGAAAGCAGACCAGATCATCCTTTACAAGCAAAACAGCTCACTCAACATCAAGAATACTGGAGCTTTTGCATCTGGATCTGTTTGGACCAGTAAAACCACTAAGTGTAAATGGAAGAAAATACACCTTAGTAATCATAGATGACTATTCAAGGTTCACTTGGGTCATCTTTCTGTTAAAGAAGAAAGAGACACTAGCCAAACTACCCGATTTTCTACACAAGATCACCAAACAGAAGGAGGTGAATATAGCTACTATCAGAACAGATCGAGGAACAGAATTTCTCAACCAAAAGATTGAAGCATACTTCAATAAGATGGGGATCACTCATCAAACTTCAGCTGCTAGAACACCTCAACAGAATGGAGTTGTTGAAAGGCGAAACAGATCACTAAAAGAAGCAGCCCGTACTATGCTAAATGCTACCAATCTACCCAAGAAATTCTAGGCAGAAGCTATTTACACAGCCTGCTATACTCAGAACAGATCATCAATTACACTCAGACATGGAAAGACACCATATGAGATCTGGAACAATCGAAAGCCTAAGATCTCTTACTTTCGCACCTTCGGTTGTTTGTGTTACATACATAATAATGGGAAATCTCAATTGAAGATTTTTGATAGCAAAACTGATCCTGAAATATTTTTAGGATATTCTGATGTCAGTAAGGCGTATCGAGTCTACAATAAGAACTCTCATATTGTGGAGGTAACACCTCATATTGTTTTTGATGAGTCTATCATTGAGTACAGGCCACCAGATGATAAACAGATAGAAAACCAGATGACTACAAGAAAGATGAATGAGTTACTATTAGAAGATATTCTAATCTGGAACTCAAAAAGTGATGATGAAGAGATCAATACTTCACCTATTGCTGATGAAATCATACAGCAAGGGGGAATAATCCGACATGAACTGGATGAAAACAGATCACTGAATGAAAGCAATGAAACAGTCATTGCAAATGATGATCAACTTGAAAATTTAAATCCAGAAGCAGGAGCAGATGAGAATCCATTCCAAGCTTCATCAACAGCACACACTGAATTTGAGGAACCAACAGATCAACCTGATCCTGAGATATCTGATGAAGAGATGACTAGGATAAGGAGATGGATACAAGATCATCCACCAGAACAGATCGTTGGGAACCCATCAGATCGTGTGAAGATTAGAAGAATGCATGGAGAAAGTGCCTTTTTGAGCTGCTGTTGGTCCCGAAAGAGCAAGGTTTGGTGTATGGGGGGGGAATACACCAAATACTAACTTTTCAGTTTACTTGACAATTTATATGAGAGCTCAAGCTATTCTGTATAAGAAATTGCTTGGAATGACTGACCAGATCGATAAACAGATCAGTATCTGGTTTAGTCCAAACAGATTACTCTCAAGGTGAAAACACTTAACAGATAATAAGAGTGATCTTATTACCTTTTGAGTGTAGAGTGAGTGCGGAATAATGGTGGATTAATGATTGCTCTTGTTTTGAAAACCTTAAGGATTTAACCGGATCGTTTAAATAGATTGATTGAGAATGCAGCTAATATGATAGTGCAGAAGGTTAGGATAATAAACAACAGATAATAAGAATGCAGAAAAGTAAAGCACACGATGTTTAACGTGGTTCGGGAAATCCCTACGTCCACGATCTGGTCAAACCTAGACCAGATTACCCACTACTAGGATACTCTGCTTCTTTATACTCGTGGAGAACGAGTCACAAGTACCAATCACAACTAGACTGATACTTATGCACGAATGAAGGGTCGTGTCCCTTTACAACAGATTACCTCTACGTTACCACTAGAAAACTACTAGCTAGCAGGGTGATCTCCTTTCTCTCGACAAGACAGACTTGAATCGAGGTGGTTGGTGTGATGTAGAATCACTGAGTGTTGAAGCTCTAAGTCTGGAATACAGAAGACTTGAAGGTTAATTGCAGTATAGCTCGCGTGTGTTCTCTTCTTTTTCCAGATTGTTGACTTCAACTATATAGGCATTGAATATTGAAATTCTAGCCGTTGTTGATTGGCGTGAGATAGATGGTATATTGCCAATCAATGGTTTCCATCATATCTGTTATTGCCATATAGGAAAGGTTGACTCAATCTTTGATTTATGGAAATCAGATTGTTAACGGTCTCTTTCCTTATATGTTTTAATCGTAGATCAACTTTCCAAACCCTGTTGGATGGACCTTGATCTTGACGTGGCAAGTGTATATGATGTGTAGGATGATGTCAGCTATAGGCTTGATGACTCAATCGCTCTGGTTCATCGCTGTAAACATCGATCTGGTCATCGATCTGGTCGCTGTCTGTTACAGCAGATCGATTCCTTTGAGCGTGAAATCTTGACCTACATCCTATTCTAAGTTGAGAATGACTTCTATAGGAACATATCCTTTACATTATAAGTCATCTCCTAATCTGTTCCAAAACAGAAATCACTTAAACTATAGTGATCTGGTTTTTACACGAGGAACAGGTTAACATACAGATCAGCTAAGTGTGTTTCGAAAGACCATCATCAACACTAATCTTTAGGGTTCCCAACAATTTCCCCCTTGTTGATGATGTCGAAACCACACTTTTACAAAAAGAATCCTATCAGCTAATACAGATCGGTCTGGTCTGGTTTTCCAGTTTGATCAGATTTCGTTATTAAGTTTATAACGTTAAGGATAGTTTATATATGTTCTGGACAATGAATTGTTGTCACAGAAACTCAAACTGGATTCATATATATATAGAGTCAAAAAAAAGAGTTTTACAGATAGACAGAACAAGAATGAGAAAAAGGCAGATCATAAAAGATGAAAAATAGAAGACTATCTGCTCTTCCTCTTCTCCTCCTGTTGTTTCTTCAATTTTGCTCTGGTCTCGTCAGAGATGAGCTGAACACTTTCATACACTCCCTCTCTTACTCTAATGTAATCTGGATCTTCAGCATCCACTTTGTACCCTCTGTTTTCTGCTAGTTGGTTTATGAAGTTCAGCAGAAAGGTTTTGTCAGGGAGATCTGTCCTAGGAATAGTGGGACCGGTCCTGAACTCCCTTTCTGGAGCAGTTATCTGGACATTGGCTTGTGCAGCAGCAGCTCGGATTTCTTCCACCAGATCCTTTGCATCATTTCGATCCATATACAGATCGAAGGCTTCATTAGGAGTCCCCTCACAGTAGAGTGGTTCTTTGAGGAAATAACGGCACATTATGAATCCATACTTCAGCCCTTCAAATCCCTCCTTCAGATGATCTGGGACCCAGTTGGTCTCTCCCTGTTTTGTCAAAGATCTGCGTATGGGAGCAGAAGAGAACCAACTTGATCCAGCCTTTCTCTTTTTCTTGGGAGGTTGGGATGAGCTGGTTGGAGTGAAGGTTTTCTGCGCTTGGAATGAGGGTGGGCTGGCAGTGCTTGGTCGATCTGTTGTAATAGCTGGAGCTGGTTTCTTTGTAGTTGATGCACCAGATCCAGACAAGTTCTTTTGTTTCTTCTTTTCTTGCGCAGCAGCAGCAGATGGCATTCTCTTTCCACTCCCTTCCCCCTTTTCGACATCATCAATGAAGGATTGAATGAATGTCTTGAGAGAGGTGACTTCGTTTTTCAGCTCAGCGATCTCCTTAGCAGATTCAATTCTGCTAGACAGCAGCGAGGTGATGTTGAGATTGGAATCATTGATCTGCCTCTGAAGAAAAGTCTGTGTTTTGGCCAGATCAGATTTAATCTCTTCTTGAGCTGCCTTGATGTCTGCTGTTTCATCAAAATAGGATTTGAGCAGAGTGGATGTTGGATATTGCAGATCGCGTAGCTTCCTTTCAACAAAGTTTTTGCCGTCTGTTTCGAACTGTCTGAGTAGCAGTCTGGTGTAGGAGTTGGCTTCTTTGACTAGATCTGCTGTGAGACCATCTGTCTGCTCCTTGACTATGGTGTGTACCATGTCTTTCTCTTTTTCTGCGAAGGCACGGATGATTTTGTACATCTCCTTCACTTTGAATTCTGTTGAGAACAGACTTTGATCAATCTGGGCTTTCCTCTCATCAGCAGCAGCCCTGTCATCGTCCATTTTCTTACTTATCTCCTCAAGTTTTAAGCGACAGATGCGCCTCAGATCAGTGTCGACCTGGTTGACATGAGATTGCAGATGGTCGTTGAATTCTGTCAGTATGCGTGTGGCTTCATCTTGGACCGTGGGCAGTGTGCCGTACATATACTGATCCACCTTCTTGGAAATAAGGTCTCTGATTTGAATATTAGATAGGGATTGATGCTGGTCCATCAATATATCTTCCAAGGTGAATGTTTGCACATGTACATTCTGGGCAGCTGCAACACCAGGAGTGATGATATCATGTGTAAGCTCGCCTCCTATATTCTGTCCAAGGAATTCTTCTTTGTCTAGTTCTTCTTCAGTTGGTGCAGGTGGAGTAGTGATCTGCACACCAGTGTCAGTCATGACCTGGTCTGGTGCAGGTTCTGCTATTGCTGCACCCGGTTGGTGAGCAACAGATGGGGCAGTCTCATCATCATCTTCATCCACAATGCTGGCATAAAATTGTAATTTCCCAGCTTTCTCATAAATCTCTCTCAGATTGATCTGCAGCTTCTGAGCTTCGAGCTGGGCAATTGCAAGAATGGATTG
>JAPKLX010000373.1:183953-201363 GCA_026898415.1 Leonotis leonurus | reverse complement strand
CGCACCCTGGCTTACGGGCCTTCCCTCGGGAATTGGGGCGTGACAGAATGAGACAACTCCATCTCTTACTTATCTTCTGTACCAAACGATTTCTACTTTCTAACTTTAATTTATGGTATCAACGAAATTTGTTATTAATAAAGCTATGGATAATGATAATTATCATTACTAATAATTTTCCACTAATAGCATTGATCAAATTGGTTATTAACTACTATTAGCGATTCCAAAATAACCACATATTAATAAAGATGCTTGCTATTGTGTAATCACCTATCCTTAGTATAATTAGTTCATGTATGTCATAGCCTTATATCCATATTGTATATATTATTATCCCTTCTTCAATATTTAATATTTCTAATTAATGTAACTCCATTTTAATTAAATCTTATCTTATTAAAATGTTTAAACTAGTCCATTTGAATTAATTAAGTGAGCTTAATAATTAAATTAATGATTTTAAATATTAATTATCTTAAGATTAAGAAGTTGGGCCCATTGGATTAATTATGGCCCAATTCTAATTTATCTTCGGCCCATTAACTAATTTAAATCATCAGCCCATTAATTCGCCCAACCCAGCCCAAAACTTTATTCTACCCGGCCCAAAACCCGGCCCACGACCCGGCCCAGCTCCTAGAAACCCTAATCCCTCTAACCCTAATTTACTTCCTTTCTTTCTTCTTCACAGACACAATTTACACTCTTCTTTCATCTTCTCGCCGCTTCTCTCTCTTGTTTCCTCTACTCTCTTGACTAAAATGGTGAGGCGCTCTACCTCTATACCTCTCTCGCTACTCTCTCTGCTCTACTCTACTCTCTCTCAGTGTCTTCTTCCCTCGCTCTCTCGGCTGGACTGTGAAGAACTCAACAGGATATTACTGTCGAGTGGCTAATCTCCCCCTAAGGTAAATCTTTTCCTTTCACTCTCTGATTCTGTTTTCACTCTCTCTGGTTCTCATTCTCTCTATTTCCACTCTCCCTTCACTCTCTCGTTTTCTGCAGGAAGGCAGAGCTTCCCTAGCTCCAATTTCTCTTATGGAAGCTAAATGGAATCCTAAGGTAAAAACCTAGCTTTCTTTATTTACTGTTCTTACTTTGTTTTCGCTTCTGTTTCTGCATGCTAGAGATTTTTTCAAAATTTCTGTTTTCAGAATTTAGTTCTAAGGTTTACATTATTAAATTTGATTTGGTCTAATTTCTTTCTTTCCCGTTTCTGGTTTTGGGAAGGGTTGGGTTCTAAATATGACGAGGTTTTAGTTTTACGTTTTGGGGCAAGTCTCACTGACCTCAGCTAAGTTCTTTTTCCTTTACCTTCTTGCTTTTATTTCCTTATTATCTTTCATATTTGCATTCTGCTTTACAGCATTTACTTATGCCATGAATCCTAAACTTGTGTGCATGCATAAACTAGATTTTTAGAGGACTTAAACCTTTCGTTGAATATGCCATTATGTTATTTCTGGAAAAATTCAGAGTTTCAATATGCATCTAAGATTGATTCTCAAAATTGTTAGTCTTGATTGCTACTTGATTAAATGTTGGTAAGATTTCAGACTTATGGTTTCCATGTTCTGGGCTTAACAATATACTGCAGAGGTTCTGTTTTATAACTGTGCATAGGTTATATTTCAACAATTATGAACATATATTCTAAGTTCATGTTTTGCCTTTAAACTGGGATTTACAACATATATATATATCTATATATATATATATATATAGATATATACTGGACTTAAATCATTTCAACTCTTTAATGAAATCTGGAAATTTTATAAGTGTTTGTTTTCTGTTTTCTCTACTTGCAGCAACAAGGCTGCTAGTCATCTCTGCAGCAACATGGTTACATAGTTCTCTTTCCCAATGTTTAGAATGATCATCTTTTCCTTACACTTATGGAAATACTTTCTCCTTTCCTCCTTTCACATGTTGCTGCCAGCTTTATATATTAGCTTAGACTTTTATTAGACTTTCTTATTTGCACTGTACTGTCCAAACATATATATATATGGTTATTTGGTTTTAATGTAGTGTTTTATTTTCTTGATTTTCCTTACTTACTAATATCTATCCATGCATGCACTTTACTTTACCATAAAAAGTTGGCAGGGATTACTTTATATATGTACACCATGCGTGTGGTTCTTATTGCTTGTACAATCTATTTTAGCAACATAAATATATATAAAGCAACCGTGTGGTTCCTTATGGCATATTCAGATTTCAACAACATATATATATATACTTAAGTGTAGCATGCTTCATTAGATATATATAAATCTTAACCATACAACTTATTGTTATAAGTAACCCATGTATGTCATGTATAAGTTCTTCAAACTTTATAACATATTTCTACACTTATAATATATATATGTCCAAAGTAAATTATACACCTTAATATTAATCCCTTAAGATATTTAATCAAGATTTCTTTAATAACTTATTATCCTATTCAAACTCCTCTTCAATAAATAAATTTCATTAATTTTCTAAACGTTCAATATTTTATTATCCGATTGTATTACAAACGCGTTCGAAAATCGTTTACTTACATAATTAAAAGACGGGATATTACATGGGGTCCATGATTTGAGATAGAGTAGCATTTACTAATGTGCATTGCGATTACTAAAAAAAAATGCAATTATACATCATCAATTGAATGCATATAACTCCTCCTGTTTGCATTAGGGACAGTTAACGTGTTCATGGTTGAACATTAACTTTCAAATCACTATAAATTTTATTTAATTTTAATTTTATTATTTTATATTAAATAATTATAATCCGTAAATTCTAGTAGTAAAATAAGAACTAATAAATATTTTATTAAAATTTTAATATTCATATACATGTCATGTCATATTGTTTACGGATGTATTAACTTCGCCCGTTGCGAGCGATTGCTAATTTTCATTGAATTTGAATGACGTAAGAACTTAAAACAAGAGGAATAATACTTTCACCTAGGGGTGTCACGGTATGGTATACCTTATTAAAATTGTCATACCTTATACCTTGTATTTATCTTGAATAAAGAAAATTTCATACATTTACCTTACCATACGTATACGTTAGCTCGGTATACCTTACTTTCGGTCAGTGGCGGACGCATGATTCGAATTAAGAGGAGGTAGAAATCATAAAATGCAGAAGGAATAAATTACTTGTTGGAAAGTTTACAATCGGGAAAAAAAATTACAAATGATCTTGATTGAACTATTACAAACTAGAATTATAAAACTGGAAACAAAAGTAGAAGCCGAGTCGAGGATAACCCTCTATCCGCAAGATAAATTACGCCCCGTTAGTGCTCTCGGATTGACACAACGTCCCCAAAGATAAAACGACTTTCGTCTCGGAGTGTAGCAGCACCGCAAACAAACTGAGCTCCGACGAACTGAACAAAATTAAGAACATAGCTTCTTGAAATGCAAAAAGAAGTTGTTCTGTAGCAATATGGTACCACTCCGTCTCTTCCAAAGAGAGGCGTATTCCATTTTAGGTTGTCCTCTCCAAAGAGAAGCATTTCCCAAAATGTAAATAATAAGGGATGTTAAATGGTAATAAGCGTGCAATTAGTAAACACTAATTGCACCCTTATTTTTTTTTTCTTTTAGATTAATACAACACTTTAAAGTTTAAGTGAAGACTCCTTAATTTGTGTGCCGAAAAGAAATGGCTCTCTTTGGAGAGGACGGAGTGGTAGTATGCAAGAGGTTTTTCATATGTGTGGGATGCATGCTAGAGTGACCTATTTATAGGTCAATTCCCACACATGGATGTCTGTATGAATTGATGTCAATAATGATCATTTAAGCCATATGAGTGCTATAGAAGTTACAAAATGATAATAAGTAATGGCACATTAAACCTTTCAATCTGAACATGTCTTTGTTTACATTCATTAAAGCTAATATCACAATGCCACTGACTAAGACCATGTATAAGGCTAGCTCATGAGGCCAGATCATGAGGTTAGCTCTTCAAGACCAGACCAGGTCATTGGGGTAGGCCACTGGCACATGCCGTGGGGTAGCTGGCACAGACCACTGACACATAGCATTTGCACAGAACATGGCAGAGGCCACCAACAAAAATAAGCCCCGGGCCAGCAGACCGTCGAGCGCGAGAATGGTCTTTAACCTTACTAGTCAAACCATAAGATTTATTAATCTTATTAAATACAAGATGAATGATGGTTCCATAACCAATGTGAGACAAATATTACTCTCCATACTTTTTTCACTCATCCGGAATCGGTTTAGAGAAAATAAATATATCACGGTCATCTAATCGAAACGTAGATCGACACTGGATAATTTAATTATCTTTAAATTAAATGTCACGTCAAATAAAAATCTGGTCAAACTTTCTTAACCCCCATATATATATATAAATAAATATATATATAAAACGATTCCTACAGTACTCCCCCCGTCCCAATAAGATGATGCATTACTTTTGGGCACAAATTTTTAGAAGAGTTGGAAAGTAATGTAAAATAGTGATATTAATATATATTATTTAAAATCATGTGCGTGGAAAAATGTACTCCCTCCGTCCCACGGAAGTGGTCCTCTATGATATTCAAATGAGTGTATTATTATAATGAAACAAGACCACTTTCGTGGGACGGAGGGAGTATTAAAAAGGAAATGCGCAAACTTAGTTGGGACGACCCAAAAAGGAATACGCCCCATCTTAGTTGAGACGGAGGGAGTATATTATAAAAACAATTAGGAAAAATCTAACCTATAGTTCGCCCTGACAATCCGCCTTCTTCTGAAACTTATGCATAATAGCATCATTAGGAACACAACTGAATACATCCTTTTCAATATAAACCACCAAATTCTAAAACTTGTCTTTAAATTGGTTATACTTGTTGTTGTCGGCATCGATCTTGATTAGAAGAAAGTATTGGAAGATTTTTGAGAATTGCGTAGCAAGTAGAAGCATAAAATTGAATTTGTCAATTTAAGAAAGATGATTAGGAGTGAGTGGAGTCTGCAGAATGGGTTCTTGATCATGGCTAGTAATGAATTTAAGAATCTAAGAAAAAAAATCTATTATTTTAGTAATTATTAATATTTTTTATTTTTATAAAATTATTAGGTGTATAAATGGTATTTCAACTAAAAAATGATGGGTGGACAATTGACTTCCCTTACCCACACTTGCGTCCGCCATTGCTTTCGCTATTATATTTTTACATACATATACCTTATCTTATTTTCGGTATACCTTACCTTCGATATACCTTTATTTCATGATATACCAAAAATTTATTTATTTAAACACATGTCATGCATAAAACATAATGAGCAACACCTTAAAAAATATCTAACATATATAAAAATATATTTAGTACTCATATTATTTTTCTAATAATATAAGTATTGAAATGAACCGCTAATATCACATAATCAATTATGTACCAAGATAGAGTATTAACTAACTACTATATTGTTATATTATTATATAACTAATTAAATTTAAATATACGAATCATAATTAATTTGGTCATATCTACTAATATAAATAATATATTATAATAAATTAAATATATTTTTTTATTAATTATATATAATAATTTATATTATATTTAAAATTAAGTAAATATAATTAGTTAGATCGTGTAGTTATATTATATTTATTTTTATCTTATTGTAATTAGTTAGATTGTGTAATTTGTCATAATTAGTAGATCTTGATTTAGGACAAATAATTTTGTTAGAATTAAAATTGAATAAATATGTGTATATTATTATTATATATATACATACATATATATACATATGTCGATATATATCAAACCAACAGTATATGATGGTATATCTCAATATTTGGAAAAATTATACATTTACTTTGCATAAAAGTTTGGTATGGTATCATACCTTACCAAAAATTTCAGTATACCATATATTCGGTATTTTACGATATTTTTCGATACGGTAAGTACGATATACTATTTTACGGTAAATTTTGACAACCCTTCTCCCACCATCTTATTTTTTTAGACGCACTATAATCAAAATGTTCTCACAGTTTTGATCATAGTTTGTCTAAATAAATGAATGGAGGAAGTATGAAGAAGTAGACACTAGTAGTCTGTGTTGCATAGGTGCGGGGGTGCGGGTGCGGGGGCGGTATGATACGGGTGCGTGGATACGGATTTTTGAAAATTACAGGGTGCGATTCGTGAAAGATTCGTCTATTTTTTTAAAATATTTTATTATATTTCACCTATGATATATATATATATATATTAAATTTTATAAAATAAAATATTACATTGCAAACTAGCAAAAATAAGAGTTTCAATCAAAATAAGTATAACGCTGAATGTTCAATTGAATAAGATGACCATATAATATTCAAGATTCCAAAATAGCCCCTAAAATATATATTTAAAAAAAAACCCAAACACACCCGATTTTTTTATGTCACGCACCGGATACGAGTATCCAAATTTTTTATTTTCTTTTTTTTAGGATACGCCAGGTGGCGTATCCGGTGCGCACCCCACGCGAATCACACCTGTACCCGCACCCATCACGTATCCGATTCTGTAATGTGCTATTTTTTGGAGAATCTGTGCATCATTGCTAGTAGTATGTAGAATCGAATCTACTGCCTCCGTCCATGAAAAGTATATTATTATTACTTATTTGGGTTGTTCACCAAAAGTGGTATTTCATTTTTAGACATTGTGTTATAAAACACTCATTATTTTAAACTTCACATATATTTTACTTTGTGTGATATATTTTCTATACTAAAAATATATTTTATAACTTTTTTCTTAAAATCTGTATCGACTCCCTCATAACAAACTTTTCATGAACAATGAGGTATTATATAATATCAACCCTTGATCGGCTCGATTTACTTTACACGTTAACAATCAATCTATTAAAGTTGAATAAAATACTTTCAAATATTTTCACATTTTTCATTTAATGAATCTCAAATTTTATTTAACCATTATATAAAATCGGAGTATTAATCTTGAATTGTATCATATAGTTGTAAATTAGTTTAATCTTATTAGGATGTTGTAGTAAGGATCCTGTAGTTTGTTAGTATGTATTTCATGTTGTGTTATATTTTTCATGTAAAACAATTTGTGAAACTCGTGTGAAGAAAATATACAATGAAAAACACACGAGAGATGATAACCCAGTTCGATGATCACACACACCTACATCTGGGGGTCATTCCCAATGTCACGATCCCATTTTTCAAATGACAGATCTATGGAGCGTGGCTTGGTGGTGAAATAAAGAAACGATTAAGGAATGATAATTTCACGAACAATATTGTAACTAAGAATATAGTTGATCACAAGAGTATAAAAATAACTACAAATGTGAGTTAATAGTCAAAAGGCTGAAATAGAACATCATATTGAGATAATTTCTTGAAGGTACAAATTATGGAATATAAAATTCGAGTACCGAAATACGTCAGAAAGATTCTAGATTACAACCTAGACCATTTAAGGAAAATAATAAAATTTTGTAGCGGAATATCAAAAGTTATTAATACACATATCTTCATATGTATTAACCTCTTGTTACTTGACAAATTGCAACATTTACTCAGCATTTCAACTATCACCCTCGCTCAATCTACAAGTATTTGGAAATACAAGCAGAGCTTAGAACTTGATGTGCTTTGTGGGTTATGTAGAAAATAAACAGTTATTGATCATGCATTATCAAAGTATAACACAAGTATCTTGAAATAACATGTGAATACTAAACATTCATTTGATTTTACCAAAAGTTGGAGTGAGCACTCTCTTTTCCATGTGTCTCATCCATATATGTAATCGATGCTGGTGAACAATGTTTTTGCTCCCCTATATCTAAACAATAGCAATAATGTTAGTGAACAATGTTTCTACTTCCCCAGACGTTAATAATGGATTCCACCAGATCAGTCAATACGACACACCGTCTTATGTTGACCGGTCCATAAGAACTCACGATATCACTCCCCATGTGTACACAAACCTGACCAACACATGGCTCAAGATCTGATCGTTATTCACAAGTTGATAAGATTTATATATAAAACACAAACAATTTATGCAAGACAATCATTTGACATTTTCTTTGAACATGCTTCATTATAGTAATAATATAGTTTGTAGTAAACCCACCTGAGATACCAGTATTAGTTGACAAGTCTAGTTCTCCTTGTCCCTTAGCCGTCACTCCCTCGATGGACCTTCTGGTAACGAGTTGTTTTTAGAATCATTTGAAACCTTAGAACATCTCTATTAACTTAAGACATATATAATGACTACATAGGGTCTAAGGTTTCATATTTGATCTACTAAATCACAACGAAGCTTAAGGTTTTCTCCGAAAACCTTAACTTCGTTTAAAGAAAATAAATGTTTACTAATTTGATAATTCGTTTAAAGAAAATAAATATTTACTAATTTGATAAATAACTAATTGCTTCTTGCAATTAATATAATTGAAACATTTAAATCTGATGTAAAAATTAAAAATTTTAGTAAAGTATGCGTAATTAGAGATCTTTAGAAAATGTTCATGTCTCAATTCAAATTAATTTAGATTCACTAAATTAATTAAGTCTATTATTAAAATAATTATAATTAATTATTAATAAATAATATTTAAAATAATTTAAATACTAATTAATCTCAATAATTATTATAAATTAAAGTTAGATATATTTAATAATTAATCACACTTAATTGATTATTAATCATCAAAGCTAGAAGTTTAATTATATAATTAATTTAATCAAGTTAAATAAATTAATTAATTCAATTAATTTATTTAATCAAAGATCTAATTTAATTAGTCTCAAAGTCTTAATTAAATAATTAATAATAGTCATTAATATTTAACTAAATTAGCTCACATTAATTAATCTACGAAGCTCATATCCTTATTTTTACCTCATTTCAATATGCTAACCCAATTTAACTAATTTGGGTCTAGGGCTGTCAAAATTTACCGAAAAAACGGTATACCGTACTTACCGTACCGAAAAATACCGTAAAATACCGAATATAAGGTATACTGAAATTTTTGGTAAGGTATCATACTTTACCGAACTTTTAGGTAAGGTAAAGGTATAATTTTTCCAAATACCGAGGTATACCGTCATATACCGTACCGTGGTATATACCGAAAAAATTGGTATATACCGTTATTTTGGTATATATCGATATATATATATATATACACACACATATATTTATAATATTACATGTACATATATATTCGATTTGAATTATAAGAAAATTGTTTATTCATAAATTATGAATTATAATTAATAAATATGAATGACAAACTACAAAAACATGTGAATTTATTGATAATTAAAAAGATTGAACAATAACTTATATACTACTTATTATCTTAAATAATAACGATAAACTAATATATATATATATATATATATATTGTTACATAACTAAATAATTATGATATAATTAGACGATCTATTAGTTACTAAATATAATATAAGTTGTAATATATAATTAATGAAAATATATTATTATTTTTATAATATATCATACATAGATGATCAAATTAATTATAATTATATGCCTAAATCTAGTTAATTAGTTATATGAAAATACAATAATATAGTTAGTTAATATATTGTAATTAATTATATGATATTAGTGGTTTATCTCATAAATTATGTTATTAAAAAATAATACTTTATGTTTTTTATATGTTAGACCTTGTTTAAGGTGATTTTCATTATAAATAAATTCTGGTATATCGCAAAAAAAAGGTATATCGAATTAAGGTAAGATATATCGAAAGTAAATAAGTTTTGGTATACCATGTAAGAATGGTATACCGAAGTAAGGTAAGGTATACCGAAAATAAGGTAAGGTATATGTATGTAAAAATGTCATACCGAAAGTAAGGTGTACCGTACTAAGGTATACCGAAATGTATGGTAAGGTAACGGTATAAAATTTTTCATACCGAAGGTAAATGTAAGGTATAAGGTATGACAATTTTAGTAAGGTATACCATACCGCGACACCCCTATTTGGGTCAGCCCAATTGGAAACAAATAATGATGATCTATAAAATAAAACTAATCGGTTCAAAATTTTAACTTCATATTTGGCTCGGTTCAATAAATAACTCAGCCGGCTCAAGTCGATCAGGCTCAATTCCTATTTATTTCAAATTTTATATTTCTTATAAAATCTTTTTCTTATTTAATCCTCTTGAAGTATTTTATATAAAAAATACTTAATTATTATTTTAATTCACTAATTACTAAATTAAGTCTACAACACACAAATTTGTCACCTCCAATCAACCAAATCTCTCTCCACATATTCACAGTGCACACACATGCACAACCCCTTGTCAACAATCGTCGCCGTTTCTCGCTACCAGCACCACCCGACTAAAATCACCACTATCGTGCCTTCCAAAAGGCCAACGTCTATCTCTCCTCATCGCTTTTCTCTTCTACACTACAAAAAAAGATTCACAGGCGACGGATTATTCTGTCGTTAGCCATTGATTTCTGTCGTCCTTGAGAGCTAACAATGGACTAATGACGAACCATGTCCATCTGTAATACGTTCGTCGTTAGCCCTTCTGACGACGAAATTTACAGTCCGTCGTTAGCTAACGACGGACAAATGACAGAAAATAACTGTCGTTAGTAACGATGGACTGTACTTCCGTCGTTAGTTTCCCCCGGTGGCTGTCGACGGTGCCGGAACACTGACGACGGATGGGACGATGGATATATCTGTCGTTAGCTAACGATGGAACTTAATCCGTCTTTAGGTCAACGGTCAAAACCTAACGACGGACCATGAATTCGTCGTCCACTTTTGACTGTTGACCTAACGACGGATTAAAAGTTTGTCATTAGTTTTAAATTTTTTTTAAATTTTTTTTTTGATTTTATATTATCCATAACCTAAAACCTGTCACAACAAACAATAAAATTATAATCGAACATTTAACGATAATTTAAAATCTGTGTTGCATAGGTGCGGGGGAGGTACGATACGGGTGCGTGGATACGGATTTTTGAAAATTACAGGGTGCGATTCATGAAAGATTCGTCTAAATTTTCAAAATATTTTATTATATTTCACCTATAATATATATATATATATTAAATTTTATAAAATAAAATATTACATTGCAAACTAGCAAAAATAAGAGTTTCAATCAAAATAAGTATACGCTGAATGTTCAATTCAATAAGATGACCATATAATATTCAAGATTCCAAAATGGCCCCTAAAATATATATATTTTTTAAAAACCCAAACACACCCGATTTTTTATGTCATGCACCGGATACGCTTATCCAAATTTTTTATTTTCTTTTTTTTTTAGGATACGCCAGGTTGCGTATCCGGTGCGCACCCCACGCGAATCGCACCCGCACCCGCACCCATCACGTATCCGATTCTGCAATGTGCTATTTTTTGGAGAATCCGTTCATCATTGTTTAAAATCAACCAAAAATAAAATCGATCGAAATTCGAATTGAACGCATACGTAATATAAATCAAGGATGTAAAAAGTACAAATACAAACAGTAGTATATCAGTATCAACCATACACAAGTATCACTATCAAATACATGATGAAAGTATGAGTAGGAATCATAATCGGGAAAATGGGGAGGGGGATCAGACTGGGGAGGGAGAAACGGGGGAAATGAACTACCACCAGCTTCTCCCTGCTGCTGCGACTGCATCCATCAAGCTATCTGATCGTACTGATATTGCAGACATGTCGTCTGCTTAGCCAATCTCCTCTGCTCAGCCAGGTACTCTTGGCGTTCGCGCTCCTGCTCTTCTACTCTGCAGCGCAACTCCTCAACCTCGTTGCTGCTGGCTCGTGAGGCGGACGATGATCCACCGAACCTCGAGGATCTCAATGCCTTCCCCGTTGATCCGTACCGAATAGCCGTTTCTTCTTGTCTGGGGCGTTGAGAACCTCCAAGTAGAGCTCGTTGATGTCCACTACATCGTGGTCCCCCTCAGGTAGCTGGGCACGTTCCTGCTCAGCACGGGTAAACACCTTAGTCTGCATTTATACGAGAAATGAATATTTGTTAATAATATATTATAAAGATTGAAATTAGAAACTATATATATTATGTTGAAATTATGACTTACCACAATCGCCTGCGATTTCGCATCGGTGTACGTCCCGTTTGCGTACTGATGCTCATCGAGAAATGAGTCGAACATGCAGTCTATCGGAGGTACTTCCCTCTCAGTAGCTTGTGCATGACATACCAATCGGGTTTTGTTATTGAAACATGTGTATATGAATTAAAATTATAAAACATTATTGAAATTATAAATTGAAATTACCTTTTCCTCAGCTCGTTGCATAATGGATTTCGACCCTCCCCTATGCTTGATATGACTAGTCCCCGGTCCCTAAGGCTCAGACATCCTGTTGCGCCTCCCTCTCTGGGATTTATTGATGACATCATCCTGAGACTAGAAAGCGAGCCAACCCGCCCAAACATCATCAGTACACTATCCCGGCTTTCTACTTCTCGGTGGGGGATCATTCCTCCTCCTCTTGATCCCGCAGATATAGTCCTTATATCTCTCCCGGCACTTATCGTACCATAGCTCTCGAATTTTGGCATCGATCGCCGGTTCCCAAGTAAATTTTTTCTAGTATTCAAAATCTATGTTATAAACTATAGTCAACTTCAAGTTATCGTTATAATTTAGAATGAATTTGAAAGTTTTAGAAAATTTTCGAACTTTAAACTCCTCCAAATATCTCTGCCTCATGTCATGAGGCTTCAGCTTCCAACTGTATCTAGTCGGATTCGGAACTATCTTAAATAGTTCCCAGATGTAATCAGCTGGGTCGCTGTGCGGGTAAAATCCCCTACATAAGTCATTTTTAAACATATATATGAATCTTTTAAATTACTTATTAAATATGTGTTAAAATTGAATATGTGATTGTATTTACGTACCCCAGCTCACACACAGAGAGAACGAAGTCCCCTGTGGGTCTCGGCTCCCTGTGTTGATCAGTGTTAGAGCCAGATGAGGGACCACCTAAACTAAGACACCAACGTGGTAGCTCAGACCAGTACCAGACTCATATCCAGATGATGAGCCCGGGGAACCCCTGCCTATGCCGGCGGATAATGGAGAATGTCGTGTACCCCTTCCGCGATGAGTACCAACATCATCTCGTGGTGAAGATCTCCAACTCGAAGATATCTATTAGGTTGAAAATTAATAAATAAGTTGCATTTATAACAAAAAACGTATAAGTTGAAGTTTTATATTGAATATACAATGGGTTGCATTTATAATTAATAAGTTGAAATTCGAATATGGTAAGTTTTCTACACAATGTGTTAATCTTCGTCGTCTTCTTCATTGTCATTTTCATCTTCCTCATCCTCATCTACATAGTCATCCTCGTCATCTTCTTCTTCTTGTTCGTCATCTGAAGCTTCATCTTCTTCATATTCATCATCATCTTCTTCATCCTCTTCTGTTTCGAGGACATTATCAGAATCTTGATGTTCCTCATCATCTTCAATTTCTACCTGGTCACCGTCTTGATGAACTGATATAATATCATCTACATCAACAATGTTTACTACATTCACATCATCATCCTCCTGTTACGGTGACTCTAATGTAGAACTAGACACATCAACTTGAGACTCATCGACAGTGGACATTGCCTTGATAGAACAAACTTCCCAGCAGTCTCTACACTATTGATTCATACTCGGATATGAACAGTAATACTTGTGTAGCTTGGATGACTAATACAAAGGGTTCATACTTTCTAAGTCTGCGTGTATGATTTACAGACACTAATTTGAACTGAGGATCAACCCTTGTACCTGCCGACGAAGTGTCAAACCAGTCACTCTTGAATAAAATAACCTTTTTATTGTATAATCCTGGATATGTGAGTTCGCACACTTCGACTAATTGTCCATAAAAATTTGTCTCACTCGAGTCTCCATAGTTACGAGCTTTGATGCACACACCACTACTCATAGTTGCTTTGTGAGTTCCATGAGATATCGTGTGACATTTATAACCATTCACCAAATAACCATGATATGTTGTAATTATTGGTGAAGGTCCACATGCAATATCCCACATAATAGGATCTGTTTGTTTCAACTTATTTTAAACTGTCAGTACGTGGCATTGTTTAGACCAGACCCACTGTCCGATAAAGGGACTCAGTATCGAGCACGAGAAATATTTCCAGCCGATATACTTCCAATTATATTAAATTGCTCGCAATTTAAAATGAGTTCGTTATAGATTAATAAGCTGACCCTAGTCGTATTCTCAAGGAAGACTCAACAGGGCAATTATATTCTTTGTTCGTAAAAATGGAAAGCAATTAAAAAGAGTTTGATTTGGATTTCTATAGCTAGGCGAAGAAAGTAAATACGAAAATAATTAAAGTTTAAACTAAGAACGAAAATTAAATCTAATCTAAGAAAGTAAAGAGCTTGAAGTTTGAAGACGAAAGAAAAACGGAAAGAAATTTGGAAATTAAAAGCGATAAAAGGAATTGAAAGCATAAAACGAAACAAACGATAAAAGTGAAATAAACGAAGCAACAATTAAAGGGACGAATGTTGTAAATGGCTAACTCCAAAACGAAGAACGGAACGAAAAAATCCTATCTAGAATGCTAAGTCTTGACCCTTGATTCGTGCCAAAAAGGAGTCGGGATCGAGACGAACTAAAAATAATGGAAATATACTGGAAAACTAGTCTCGGAATTCATGCCAAAAGGAGTCGGGACGAAGTGTGGAGAACTGTGATATATCGAATGAATGGCACAACGTGTCTTTTTATAGCGAGAGGTCACTCAGTGGTCTCTGGAGGTCACCGGGCGCTGACTAGGTTTGTTCCGAGTGGCGCTAGGGTTCGTTGCAACGGCCTGCGCGAAAAACGGGAGGTCAGCGACCGCTCTGATAAGTCAGCGGCCGCTGACTCGTGTGCCGCGGCCTGGCACGGCCGCTGGCGCGGGCGCTGGCTCAGCCTGGCTAGGCAGCGACCGCTGAGCTTGGTTAGCGGCCGCTGACACGGTCTGGCGCGTGTCCCCTCGGCCGCTGGCGCGCAGCTGGCTCGGTCGTTGACATGCTTTCGGTACACTTCTTCGTTTTCTCGTCTTTTCTCATTTCTTTTCCACTTTCGACGCTCGTTTAGGCCAATGATCCTGAAATATAAAATGAAACATAATTCGGGCTAAAACATCACGGAACGAGGGAAAATAATATTAATAGAGCTACGAAAAACCTAAGTTTAGACGAACAAAATGAGACTAAACACTGTTACATAAGTTTGTACCTATATCACCAAAAGTTATATTTATGAAGTTAGTGATGCATATATCTTAATTATAAATTCAATTCAAGTTAGATTAGTGACAATTTGACTCACATAGGTACAAAACCATTCAGGAAATTCTGTCGATATTTTCTTGTCAATGTCCATGTCAGAAATCCATGGATTTAAGATCATGAGTTGTGATTCGTACTCCCTTCATACAACAAGTATATATTAGTTGATAAAAGCTACATCTTCAATTAAATAAAAGTGTTATATTGAGTTGTAAAACTTTACTTGATATATGGATCGATATCCACATAATTATGGAGTACGTATAGATGAGCAGCTCTGTATTTCCTATCACCCAATGATCTTTTGGTTGTCTTTCCAAAACCAGTTCCAGCCAATTTCAATATGGAAAGCAAGCATGGTTGATCTTGTTCCCCATTTGTAGAACATCCTCCAACGTAGTTGCGAGACAACTCTCTATGTATCGTACTGACATGATCCTCAAAATAATAGGAGCAAAATGCAATGGCTTCCTCCACTAAGTATGCATTACATATGGATCCCTCAACACTTGTTTTGTTCTTGACATTATTTTTTAATTTTCTCAAATATCAGTATTGAAATGATTCATTTGGAAAGTATTAAACATAATGTATTAGTTGAAATATTAATAAAATTATGATGTTTTGAAGTACCTCTCAAATGAGTACATCCATCGATATTGAACTGGTCCTCCATCTCTTGCCTCATCAACTAGATGGATAGACAAATGTTCCATTGAGTCAAAGAAGCTTGACGGAAATATACGCTCAAGTTTACACAAAATCACTGGGATGTTATTGTTAAATGTCACCATGTACTCACTCTTTATGTTTCGTGATCTCAAATCACGAAAGAATAAGCACAACTCTGTTATCGACTTCCAAACAGCTTGTCGGAGTAGTTCTCGAAATGCTATCGGTAGTATATTCGCTGCATGAAAATGTGACAATCGTGATTCTTCATGCCAAACATCTTCAATTTACTCAAGTCTACACATCTACCCATATTTGAGACGTAACCGTCAAGAAACTTAAGGCCTTTCACCCATTCACATAAGACTTTTCTCTTTTTTTTTGTCAAGTGTGTAGCATGCATTAGGATATTTATTGGTATACTGGTCACACATCAGCTCTGATCTATGACAATAGTAGTTTAGTTCCTGCCTAGACTTTGCTGTATCCTTTATCTTGCCCTCGACATTCATCACAGTATTGAAAATATTATCAAAAACATTCTTTTCAATGTGCATAACATCTAAATTGTGACGAATCAACAAAGAAATCCAATATGGAAGGTCTCAAAAGATGTTCTTTTTCCTCCATTTAGTGGTAACTTGTTTTAAAATACGTGTTATTATCATCATAATCTTCAATTACCTTGACGAGACCCAGATCTTTAATCTGATACAGCAGCTCTTCCCCTAATCTCCTCTCTGGAGGATCATCTTGCGATGTGTATCAAACCATGACTGCTTCCGGCTATGTGTTAAAGAAAATGCTTTAGTTTGTTCCATGCATCGAGGACAAGCTAATCATCCAGCTGTACTCCAACCAGACAACATAGAGTATGCTGGAAAATCACTTATGGTCCACATCAACTTTGCATGCATCTGGAAGTTTTGTTTCCTTGAAATGTCATAAGTATGGGCACCAACTGTCCACAATTGATTGAGTCCAAATATAAGTGGTTGTAGGTACACATCTATCTTATCTTTTGGATTTCTTGGACCAGGAACAAGCACTGTGAGAAACATGTGTTGTTCTTTCATGCACTGCCACGGAGGTACGTTGTAAGGTGTTGGGAACCCCACAGATAATTTAAGTTTTGATAATGTTCTCGCGAAAACACACTTGATATTATTCATGTTCTGTATTATTTCTATTTTGTCTCCTTGTAACAAGATGAAAGCTGAAGCAAGTCTAACCAACAGAAAGCTGAAGCAAGTCTAAGCAACAGAAAGCTGAAGCAAGTCTAAGCAACAGAAAG